>JANIJG010025151.1:0-12298 GCA_024611175.1 Megaceryle torquata | reverse complement strand
AGCAAAAGTACTTTATTTAAAATAATAATATAATTCTACACTTATATTTTAAAATGTAAGTGCAGAAAAACATGAATCTAAGAAAACCAGACAGTTCCTTATTGCAATGAAATAGCTCACCACCCACATTGGCTTTTCCGCGACCCTGACTTGCTCTTGTTTTATTCTCCAATAGAAACACATTAATGAGCCTATACTGTGAATGCTGCTGTTGTTTATAATTTCTCAGCATTAAGATGCTGGTGAAGCTAAATAATATTTCCAAACAGAACTGATACGACTCATCTATTGAATGGAGAGAGGTATGCTTATTATACATTTGCATAAGGTTTCTGGATGTGAAGTTTCCAGGTTTGCATTGGTAACTGTAAATTAGATTCTGCTAAGAGCTACCAAGCATGGTTTCTCTGCTACAGAGCAAGTTGTTCGAGGTTACTGAACCATGCACACTGTTGTGTTGCAGCACTCCCAACAAAGGCTGAGCTTCGGCACGGTGCGGCTGCACACAAGAGCAGCTGGAGGGAGAGGGAAAGAAGCCGGTGTCACAGATCTCAGGGGGCTTTAGCAAGCTGAGAACCTGCCATTTGCTTATGTGGAAAGACTGGACCCAGGGGCATGTGCCAAAGGATGTTACACACGGCTACAGCCTTGGGGTGTTGCCTCCATTGCACCCCCAGTAGCTGGAGAAGGCTGGACCTTGTGCTGATGGCTTTAGCATGTGTGATCACCCAGTCATGAGCAAAGCCAGGAAGGGAACCCACAGAAACTTAACTTTTAACCAGAGGACAAGTCCTGTCCATAAATAAATATGACCATTGCCTAGTGGGTAGTAAGCAGCTACCTGAGGGACCATTCCTGTGTGTGCAATGCATTCTGTGCCCTAACTACAGCCAGTATTAAGGGTATGAAGAGAGAAAAAAAAAAAAGGTAGAATTGGATCTCTACTCACATTTATGGGACAAAAGGACATCAAAAGAGTCTGCCCATCTTGTGGCTTCTTCTGTTGATAGTCTTCTGTAAAGAAACGAAGAGGCAAATTACAGACAACCCATGGCTGCTTGGTCCCCTCTGGGGGTGTTTGACAAGGACACTGAGGAAGGCTGGAAATTTTCTTGACTAACTTTGGAGGTCTACAATGTAGATGTCTCCAGGTGAGCAAGTCACCCTGGGCTTCCTTTGGAATCAGTGAGGAAATCTGGGACTTGGAGGGACTTGAGTCTCTTCATCTCACATACCCAGGTAGGTGACTAAAATAGACCAGATGAACCACACCTAAAAATGGACCAATTTTTCCTTATTGACTCTAAGCAGAGGCCCAGAGAACAAGTTCAGATGTAGACATTTACATTGTAAAAGCCAAAAGTCAAGCAAAATAAAACCTATCCCAGCAGAAGTGTTTATTCTCTTCCCTGACTTCCAGTGGAAGGTTAGTTTCTTAACTCAGACGTAAGCAGTGACTTTTGATCAGATGAATCCCACCCCACTCACCTCAGATCAGAACTCTGGCTTGTCTGAAGCATCTGCCTTAAGTGTTGTGCAAACTAATGCAAAAGGGTTTTTTGGTAGTGTTTAATAGCAAAGCTTAGCCAAAGAGGACTGTGACCTGAAATTGCTGGTCGCAGTCCTTTTATACCAAGTCAGCTGCTCAGACTTTGATTTGTGATGCCACAGGGGTAAATTACATCCTCAGATACGTGCAGACATGTCCCATGCACAGCAGTGGGGACGATGTGCATGTCCTGTTTTGTGGTACAACTCATATCAATCATCCAGGTATTTTCTGAAGCTGCTCCTGCTGTATCAGCACTGTTTTGTTCTCCTCCTTCCTTGTAACTAAAAGAATTAGTTGAAGCTTTCACAAAGTACAATAAAAGGAATACAGTACTAGCAGGGGTGATGGGCTGGGAGGGGAAGGACAGAAACAAGGTTGGGGTGTGATGCTGCAGCTATACTCACTTCAAAGCCCGGTTGGGCTTGTCCGGAAGAATAGCTGTGAAATCATTATATGAGTCTGATTTGTGAGACAGGCAGCCCAGGCGAGTCCTCATCCCTCTGTTCCTGTGGTCGATGTGGGGGAGCAGAGGTGTGAGCAGGGGGAAACCAAAGAAGATGAGGATTATAAATCTAGCCAGAGTGGTACATAAAAAAAAAAAAAAAAAAAACAAACCAAAACAAAGGCAAAAAACCTCAGTGGCTCTGTGCCTCATCAGACCAGTGTCCTTGGTTCCCTCATCTGTGTGAGGGACCCTGAAACATCTCCAGGAAGATGCCAAGCAGATGCTGAGGATGGACACAGCACCAAAGCAGCTGAATTCTCACCCACACCAGTTATTCAGCTGCTCTGACCGGCAAAAAGGCTGTGCTTTGAGATGGTTTCTTGGAAAGACCTGCTCTGGTCAAGTGTAGGAGGAGAGCAAAGGGCAGCAATACCAGAAATCAGTCACCATGATCCAGAAGCACCAGAAACAGCACAAATACCAGGGCTTGAGGGCAGGAGGGGGCTGGAGGAAGAAGAGAGGGAAGTAAGACGCCTGCAAGGTGAGCCTGTGCAGCAGAGCCCCGAGACCCTGGCCAGGACAGATCCCATGCAGCTTCTTTAGATTTAGTGTTACATAAGCTGGCTAGAACTGCCTCTTCCCTGACAAGCTTACCCAGGCAGAAAATGGCTTTACTAATTTTTTCTCTCTAAACTTCAAACCAGCCCCAGAGCCTTTGCTCCTCTGCCAGCCCCTCATGTCCTTGCCCTCCCCTTCCCAGGATGGGCAGCGCATCCACAGCATCCTTTATTACATAAGCCTGGGATGGGGAGGAACACAAAAGGAGAGGGAAACAACACACACACAGAGACGAGCTATACAGGACTGGCATCATCTCCTCTCAAAAACATATCGGTGCCAGTTAATGGTTTTACAGGGTCTCCAGAAGGGTCTCGGAGCCCATGTTTCACCTCTCCAGCCCAAGGGCATCTCTTCCTCTAGATTCCCTGAACACCAAATGAGACCATTCTCTCCTCTGGAGCACAAGAGAAAGAATTAGTGACCCAGTCTCCACTTCTTAGCTGCTGGACCCACTTCTGAGATGGAGAAAGCCGTTCTCCGTGCCCTGCTGCCAAACAGATGCCACATACTTTCTGTGACTGCAGAGGGAAGTACATTATTTCTTCCCTTCCATATGTAATTCTTGCAGAACACTTCAGCACCAGCAACTGAGCCAATCTGTAGCACTTCTGTTTCCCCTTCTTCTCCCGCCCTTCAGAGAGTTTCTATTATTGCACATTTTAATGTAATCTTAAGGCAAATTAAATGTTAATTAAATGCAATGAGTGTCTCCCTGGCGCAGCACAAGCGGCTTGCCGCATTTAACAGGCACAAAAACCTGGAGGTTTTCACTCGCAGGAATAGTTGCACAGCCCCATACTACAGACCCATGGCCAGTGGCCTCAGGGTACTACACTACCTAAATCTCAAACATCAGTGCAGAAATACTGCCTGCAAAGTGTCATGTTCCTGGCTGAGCATGCTGGACATGCTGTGCTGAAACCAACACTGAGTCCACTATAGAAGCTTTATGCTGCCTTTTCTGATACTGCCTCCCCCCAGCCTTTATCTCCCCTGCACCGTTTGTTCTAGCAAGCTCACGAATTTCTCAGCAAGAGGTGTGACATGCATTAGCACAATGCTGCTCAGATTTCTCTCTGATGACTGAGATCAAGGGAATGCAGCAGGGAATCAGAGCATATGGGGGACACGGATGCTGTGCCACAAGCGAGGAGCTTGTCTGTCATGGAACACCAGTCTCTAGGCGAGGACTTCCAGGACAGGACATGGGAGAAAGAGAAGGGGAAAGATACCAGGTCTGCAAGATGTGGAGAGGCAAGGGAAGAGCAGGAGGAAAGAGAGGACACTGCAGTGTGCTGAAAGGCTCGCTGGACGAGGTAGACAGTGACAGGATGGGCAGGGGTGAGGGATGCATCGTGTTTTTTCAGTTACCTCCATGGGATCAGTAAGGCAGCCATTCAGGCATCCAGTTAGAGTTAACCCTTTAACTGGCTGGCTTGGACAGCAGTTGGGGCTGTTTGCAGAAGGGATTTAATGTTTCATGTCCTGGCACTTAAAAATATACCAAAGAATCCTCTGCAAATAAAGGAAGGCCAGTTGTTCTCAACCCATTTGATCCTCGCCTCCTAGCGCAGAAGGTCAGTTTTTCAATGGAAGACATTCAGAGTTGAGGGATGATCACAGAGAAGAGACAGCATTTTCTTCTAAGACCAGGGCCACAGGATAAGTCCAGCTTCAGGTCTAAAAGTGATTTGAGTTTGGCGTCACAGCTCACCATGGAGCAGCAGGACTTGGCATTATCGCACTCATCATTCAACACCTCTGAAGGTCTCTCCTCAACGGGCAGAGCTCCGGGCTGACCTCGCTAAGAAGACCAAACTACCTCTTGTCCCTGTCCCTCCAGGTCATGGCTGATGTTACTGGCCAGGCATCATGGAAAAGCTGGCACTGCAAATAAAATAACAGGAGGACTTCACGTGTCTGCAGATACGGGTCCTTTCACCATCACAGGCTCAAGCACGCACACAAAAATAACTCAAAGAAAGCATGTCCTTTTTAGGGTGGTGAGAACCTGTGGGGATCCACCAAGGAGATGCAGTCTGCAAAGGGGAGGGAAGGAGGGATTGAGGGAGGCAGAGAAGGGACAGCAGGGTACCTGTGAGCCTTGGCACACAGGCAGCTGGTTGAACCAATCTCACATTGGAAAGTGAGGGTGAGGTCCATCAGCCAGGAGACCGATGGGACAGAGAGCAGAACTGTAGGGTGAGCAAAGGGCAAAGGTTTATTTGTCAGGACAGGGCCACGCTCCAGGTAACCTTCATGTCCTCTTGCCCAGAGAGAATAACTGAGGAGACAAATGAGAGCAGACACTGTGTGAAGGAGACAGGACCTGCTCTGCTGGGGCCTGGGGAGATCCCAGAGCTTGGGCTGCTCAATGCAACATCCTTTTTAAAACCTGATTACATTAAAAACGCACAAAGCCTCTTGCCAACTAAATTAATGGGACTGGGATTGCACTATATACCAGTGAGTGCATTGCCTTAATCCCTACCCTGACCAGCCGGCTGCTCCGATGCACTTTAACTGAAATCAATCCTTGTAATTCCTTAAGCCCCCTTAAATTTCCTCATTAACAGCCTCACCCACATGTGGGGCCACAGCACATGATTGCCTAGAGTCCAGCAACACCCATGCCTCTTTCCTGCTGCCACTCTGAAGTGACAGCTGGAAGCAGAGCTGGGTGCTCTCTTGCTTGCAGCCTTCCCTAGCAGCCTGCTTTTTTGGGGTCCTGTTATGAAACAGCCTTCTGCTCACCCCTGCTCCCACCCGCTCACCAGCCCCCACAATGACAACCTGCACAGCTGAGCAGAACCGAACTTCCCTGTGATCCCAAAGTCTGTCTGACTTCACAGACACTGAAACCTCTGTTTCCCGTAAAGGCGATCCCACTGCTAGGCTGATATCCCCATGGATATTCCTTCTGATTGCAAATAAATCCAGTCAGTTATGACTTTAGAAATATAAACTGTGGTGTCTGGTAAAGGCATCCTGGTAGGGGTCCATGGTGAGGTTTTTTTGCCTCCTGCTTCATCATTCATCCTACCTCCCCCTCCTACAAAATGACCCCAGTCAAGGAGAATTACCAGTCTCATCATGGATATGTTTGGGGGGTTATCCTTGGGAGACAGAAAGGGAGGGATGTGATTATGACATTCAGGTTATCAAACCACCCAAGCTGATCACCTGAGCAAAGATAAAGAAGCCATCCCAACAGAAAAAATCAGCAGCACAAAGGTTAAATACAAAACAAACAAACAAAGAAAAAAAAAAAAAAGGAAAAAACCAACCAAACAAAATAAACAAACAACAACAAAAAACACAAACAAACAAAAACACCAAAAAAACAAACCATGAGATCTCAGGGGCTTCAAGAGATTAAGACCATCCATTCAGATGCAGATAAAACCAGAAAAAAAAAGAACACAGAGGCACTGCAGACAGACAGACACAGAGAGAAAAAGATACTCACTGCTTTTGACCTGTCCGCTCTGCTGGTGGGTCTGTGCTAACAGCGTGGTCAGAGAGGCTCTGAGGAGAGAGCAGAGCGGTCTTCTTCAGCGGCAACCCCTGCACGGGGTGAAAGTCGCACTTGGACACCCCTCCCCTCCCCACCTCTCTCTGGGCAGCGGCAGCAGCAGCAGCAGCGCAGCTCAGGGCTGCTCTCTCGCATCCAGCAAAACCCTACAGCAGCCTTAACCCAGTAGGCTGGAGCTCGGCTGCGCAGCCGGCTCCCACCGCTTATCGGTGGCACTGCCAAGGAGCCCACCAGATCAGCACGTTCCGCTGCATCCCCTCCTCACCCACCTGCCAGCAGAACCCCAGTTTCTCCCCCCTTGGCGACGGGGGGACCCTTCCGCACGGGCGGTGGATGCCAAAGGCTGGCGGGAGGGGGGGATGCCTGAGAAAGCGCTCGCTGTTGTCACCCTCGGTATATTGGAATAAAGCATCCTCCTGCATCGTTTCAATCGGCTCCTCCGGGATGAAGGTTGCTGCCTCAGATCACAGATCATCAGGAGTTGCCACAGACAGAAAGGATGGGAGATTCTAATTAAAGAGCCCTGGTGTTAGCAGGACCAAATAAAATCATTAACAGGCAAGGAAGTACCTTATTGCAAGGCATGAGATGACAGAAGACAAGCCACCTGTCATGTCACTAATGTGACTGACCCCTTGCACCCGTCTCCCCTTCCCTCACCTGATGCACACAGCCCTGCTTGCTCCCTGCCCCGCAGCAGCGGGGTCCCCACGACCTCCCGCGGTGCGGTCACCCCACGGTACGAACTCCCCTTTCCTCCAGAGGATGTAACTGGGGTGTGCAGGGCACCCCAATGACTCTAACAATAAGCTAACCCATGACACTGACACAGCGGGACTGCAGCACAGCTCCCCAGCTCCAGGCTTAGCCCAGCCACCAGTAATAACAATTGGGTGTCACACAGGCTGCACAGGCACTGCTGTGGGCTGTTGGTTTGCTGAGAGCTCAACCCATGGGATCTCCCTCGATCCTGACGAAGTTGATTGCCTAAATATTATTATTAATATATATTTAGTTCTCAGGTCATTGCCCTTTTACTGGAAACTTGTTGTCATTGGTCGCTCCTCTGCTAAAACACTGCTGGGCCTCTGCCATCCTGGTGCCACTATCAGGAAACATGTCTTGAGATCACACATTATCACCAGGCAATATCCCTGGGGAGCCCTGCAAAACTTACTACAAAACCACCAGGATTAATAGCACTGCTGCAGTGATCCCAGCTCTCCATCATCTTGCATCCCCTCCTTCACAGCTCACCCTAGCAAGGAAATATTTGCCTGGTTCTCATCCTCCCATCTCAAAGCCTAGCTTATCCTGACTCAGATTAATCATGTCTCCAGTTATCAGAAGACAAGCACCGAAAAAAAGTGCTATAGCTGATACAATCTCCTCTCAGACAAGGTCAAAGGTTGAGGTTCATCTTATGCCTCTGGTACAACAGGCTGGCTTGTTCCAGTTAAATAAGTCAGCTTCAGCCCCTGCCCCAAACACAAGCCAAATTTAATACATCACCAAGGGTTTAACTTCTAACACGTCATTTTTCTTTTAATGCATTTCCACACGTCCAGGTTCTCTGTGGGCAACCGCATTATGTTACAAGTGACAATGTTTTCATAATACTTCCAGGACATCCCTCAGATCTCATTTACAAGCACAGACAGTGCAAGATGGGGGAGGTCAACAAAATGTTCGGTCAACAAAACTCTAGCTAATTCTGGTCCATCATTCAGCTAACTGGACTTTGCTGTAGTCACAAATGGATCAAACACACTCATCCACTAACTCTGGATGGGATAGCTCTGAGGTCCACACGAGCACTCCTTCCTGCTCTTATACCACTTTTATATATTGGCAACCCATAGTCATCACCAGTATGGACAGACAAGCCCAGTCTATACTACTCCAGTACCACCTTTCATGACCTTGCTAAGATCCTGGAGCAACCCACAGCTGACTCTGAAGACCAAGGCTTTTTTCTGCTAGTTTCCTAGGCCAGGTGTGAGTTAATCTAGGAAAAAAAAAGTAAGTGAACTGTGTTGACACAGGCACTATGGGAAATGTAATTAAATTGCAGATAAAGAGAATTTTATTTTTTTACAAGGTAATATTTTAGAAAGCTTCTGGGCAGTAGAAGAGGTTTATATCAAATTCCTTCTAAAATAGCCCTCCTGATTCTGACTATTCTGCAGCTTCTATTTAAAAGCTTTTATTAAAATAACTCATTTTGATATTAGGCTTGAATCCCATCCAAAATTTTCAATCTCTCCAAGAAATACTTTAAAGCAATTTCCTCATGACCTGCTAACAGCAAACATACAGGCAGTGAACACGTACAGTATTGGGAGTGTTGGCTGCCACTGGACAGGGTGGAAGTGAATTTGCCAGCCTGTTCCTGGGACATTAATCTTCTCTCCACTATCTCCAAGGTCCTTTTCACTTTCCCTGCTATTTTAGCTGCCTCCCTTCCTATTCCATCTGTTCTGTCCATTGATCATCATTCAAGTGGTTTTTACCCTAAAACTTCTGGACCAAACACCTCTACCAGTTTCACTTGCTCCCAGTTTCTGCCACCCAGCTGCTAGATAAAATTGTGTGGCCTGAAGATATCTGTGTCCTTCCCTTATGGCTGCCCTCACATATCCATCCACACCAGGAAGGCAGCTTTGGCTGGTAGTTGTGTGGCTTTTGCCTTTCCAGATACAGGGCTGCTCCTCCCAGGGCTGGCAGTTGACCACTCTCCTCAGTTTGGAGCTGGAAGATCAGAGGATACCTACACTAATTAGCTCATTTGCTTGGCTCACATCTCCAGTGGGTTTGCCTTAAATAAACTCCTTCACCTTGACATTTAAGCAGACTTTTCCCTATCTTCTCACTCTTACTCTGTTTCCTCAGGGGCCTGCTGCTGCTTGGGGATTCCGTTATTTTATGCTGAACAAGCTATTCTGCCAAGCCTGCCTCTGTCACTTCCACTTCTCATTTCTGACTTGGTGGCCTTGTCATGTTTACAGTGATCCATGCCACAAGGGCTTTGAACATCTTTGGGGTTGCATTCCTTCTCACTTTGCAACTCTGTTTTTTTAATCTCTTCTCTGGTACTGTGCTGTTTGTTCGAGGGTGTGCTTCACAACTTGCTACTCCAAGAGATTTTTCCCCAGTGCCAAGAAAGTGCTTCTTCAGACTTCTGTGATGTTTGGCAGCTACATCCCCATAGGTGAATTCCTTCTTTGGTATGTTTCCATGAGATCTTGTTGCCTATGTGATGTCCCTGGAAGACACTCAGTGCTGTAGCCCTGTGACTGCAAAATGCCAATTACACAAGTCTGGCTGCCGCCTACAGCAATCACTGCTTTGGGAATTCAGGAGACCTGTGTGCTTCAAAGCCTGCCTTTGGCTCAACCACAAGCCTCCAGCCACAGTCCTCTTCTGCTGTGACCCAAGGGAGCTTTGCTTTTTTGCTGGAGGAGCGGAAGGAACAACCACTCTTGACCTGGAGTGACATTGTAAATCGCTCATGACACGAAGCATCATCTGATCTCCTCTGACACACGGTCATTCAAAATTTATCTAGAATCCAGACTGGTACCTATCTGGGCACGAGGCTAAACTAATCCAAATTAATAATTATTTTATCTCCAAAGCTTGCTGCTCTCCACCACTGTTTGTAATTAAAGCTGGGAGAAAATGGTTATTAAAATGACATCTGACATGCAATCCTCTGCTCACTGTGCCAGTCTGCCTGCCCGCTTGTTTGAGGGTCCAGGGGCAAACTCACTCAGTTCAGCACAAGGTGACTGTCTTGGCAGGAAGGAGTTATGACTGACATTGAATATTTTCCTAAACTGCAAAACAAATCACAGACTTGTCTTACTTGTTAAGAGAACTATGAGAACAGCTTCCTCATCTACAGAGGGGCTCCAGTAACATCAGGAAATATCTAGAGATGTAGCTCAGAATGCTTGTAAGGTGTTAATTTTACTATTCAGCTTAAACCTCAAATCATTCTCCACATCAGGTCAGGCAGGATATCCTGAAAGGTGAAATGAGGAGAGCTTGAGTTTCAGGTGTAGGTGAGGAAACCAAGCAGATGATATACTGGATGGAGGGCTGATAAAAGAAGCCAGCTCAAACGAGGCAGGGCAAGAAGATAGGAGACACCCACCAAGTTGAACTCCCTTTGAAAATAAAAGGCTGTGTTTAAAAATAAAAATGAGTTACATAAAGTGTGATACACAGCTCTGTCTCCAGTTTAGCTCAAGAGCATGGCAGCTATTTAAATTCTTCCCTGTGTCAATGATAAAAGCGGCTCCTGGACATGTTTGTGGCTCTCGGGCATCACAATTGCTGCAGCAGAACAGATGCCTCTGCTGCGAGATGGCTCCTGGCCCCAGCCTGTGCACCCCAACTCCCTCCCCAATTCCTCCAGGCAGGTAGGATGCAAAACCCACAGCTAAGCAGCATGGGAGGCTCCAGGATGAGAGGGGCAGCACGCGAGGCACAAATCAAAGGGAAGAATTTCCCCTCTAAAGTACTTTATGACAATTTCATAATTGTTCTCTGAGGAAACAGGCTCACATACCCGGGAGCAGTTACACGTAAAGAAGCGTGTTGGTGCCCCTGCGTCAGAGAGGATGCTGTTAGTGTGGAGCAGGGAGGCAGAAAGGATTGGAGTTGACACAGAGCTGCTCTGTGCAGCCTTGGAGTCCTCCCAGCTTTCAGCAGCGCTGCTGCTGTCAATATGGCAGTGTCTGTAGTGCAGTTGGTGTGTATGACTGGGAAGCCGAGACAGATCCATCCTGATAGACAGAGCTCCACAAAGATCCCCTGCTGCAGATGCTCCATCCCTTGCATGTTTTGATTGAGATCTGGTGATTGACACAGGCCAGGGAGTGAGGCTTGCTGACCAATGCAGTTAATTTTCTGCTGAGAGATCATTCGAGGTGCTTGCAAGCAGCCTGCATTTTGCAAGCTGAACACTGCAAACTAGTCATTTATGTTAGAAATCAGCCCCAAGATCTCAGGATTGTAGTCACAAATCGATTTATGACAGACAAGGTCTATGCTTCTTTGCTCTTATCACTGCTATTTCAAAGACTTGGGCTTACTGGGCATCCAGGTCCCACAGCAAGGATTTACTGCTGTTAACTGCTATAAGAGGTACCTAATGGGGCACTGAGAGATCATTCCCACTGCAGAAAAACACCTGAGCACATGCTTAACTTTAAACATGTGAGCAGTTGAATGGGTGTTTGTAGGATGAAATGGAGTTAGCTGTATGGGTGAGATGGGATTTCTCTTTCATCCCTGGAGGCTGCTGCTCTAGCCTTAATTAAAATATAAATAAAGTGAATTAGATGGGCTCATCCTCTTTCTCCAGCAGACAGTGGTTCTTTCATAGAAATGTCTGCTGCATCCAGCACCAATCTCTCCTTGGGAGACTGGCCTGTGTCCTGCCAGTCTGGACAGAAATGCACACCAAGCTCTGCCAACCCCTGCACCAGTCAAGCCCTAAGGACTAGGCAATATCTCCAGAGGTGCATGGAAGGACTGCAAGGCAAGAGGCCAGGCTTGCCCTGCCCATGCAGACAGTGCTGAGTCGGAGAAGCCAGGAGCTGCAGGTGAGTCTCAGAAGGGCAAGCACAACAGGGCAGAGAAAGCACAGCAGTGCAACGTGTCCACTCCCCAGCTGGAGGAATGGGACTGCATTCTTCTGGGACTGGGTGCAGTAGTAGTCAGTAGGAAGATGCCAGCACAACAGGCCCCTTGTATTTCTTAGCTGTGCCAAGTTACCAGCTTAATTCCCCAAACCACCAAATGGCAAGGAGATGTCCCTCAGCCCTGCAGGGATCCCCACAAGTTACAGCAGCCCCACAGTCAGGGCTTCAGGAAAATGGGCCCCCTCTGGTTATCCCCCCATTCTTCCCCCAAAAAGCACACACGCTTCTGCCATCTGCAAGTTTTTGCTACAGTCTCTGCTCAATGCAGTTCTCTCATCTCCAACATGTTCTCCTTTCGCTCCAATTAGTCTTATTTTTAACTAGCTCAGCCCCAGCGTTCAGCCTGGGTGTTAGTCACAATATCACAGACACCCAAATGTTCAAAGAAAATATAATTCACCAGTTTAAAGAAACAACAATAGTAAGGGGGG
>JANIJG010025150.1:34183-87397 GCA_024611175.1 Megaceryle torquata | reverse complement strand
CTTTTTCAACAGGAATGAGACATTAGTCTCTTTCTGAGCAGCAGACTCAGTCTCTTAGATTTGGGTGGTACTGCTATTATCTTGACTCGTTTCTTGGTAAGGCAGAAATTGAACCTCTGATCATTATGCTTGGAACATAGCACAAACCCAAGATCTGTTTCACTGCATTAACTACTATTAATGCTCCTCCTTACCTGAAATAAGGAAAAAATATTTGCCTTAAAGAGGCAATATTTATTGAAGTCTACTTAACTTCAAGAAGTCTAATTTTCAGACGCCTTCCATTTTTGTGTTTAGTGACAGAGTCACTGGATCACCAATCAGTATCAAAAGTGTTTGGCATAAATGATGAAATAGCTCACTTCTTATGGCACCAGGCCTAAACATGACAAAATGGGGCAGACCTCTACTCCTGTGGAGAGGCCAAGGTCCCCTACTGATATCCACATATGCAAAACAACTCCACACTGGAAGAGAGGTCAATGGAACCTCTCCATACTTCTGGCTTCAATTTAAATTAAATTTTTTTCTTTTACAAATTCCCGACTACAGTTATATTTATATTTTCTACTTTCTCATGCATAAATTACATTATGCTGATAAATATTTAAGCAACTATCACGGTACTAGTTGTATTATATGACTTTCTATAGTAGAGACGAGTAAAACTGCTTTTCATTTGCTTTCTGTTAATAGTTTCCAATTTTTTGTTTTACTTTTAGCTTTTCAGCTGTCTGTTCTCTAGTTTTAAGGGAGCATACAGAATGCTAATATAATTTTAGTCACAAAACCCAAATAGTGGTTAGTAAACTCAAGCACTTTTGTTTTGTGTCTATTTATAAATTATGTTCATGCAGGTTCAGTAGTATTAGCAGCAAAAATTTCCAAAGGAAGTTTATAAAGATAGAATATTTTCAGTGATAAAGATGTTAATCCAGGTATCTTCCTGTCTGTAAGATTAATTAGAAGAATTTATGCAGGCATATAATATATTTCATGAAATCATGAATGGTCTGCGGCTTTCCATTTGTCTTACAGCATTCTTTGGATTGTAATTTTTCAGATGACCTATGGAATTAAGCTATTATTCTGAACTAGCTGTATAAAAGCAGTCGGCACTTAATAAAAATAGAACAAAAAACTTCTAAGTTACCTGTTCCTAATTACCCAGAAAGTGTAAATTGGGCTCTAATATTTTGGGTACTTTGCTTGCACTTCGCTGCATATGTGAAGGGACCCCAGAGAGTATGTGATGGTGGCTCAGACCCCTGGCTGTGCCCTGTGCCACAAGCAGCTGCCCACCATCACAACTGCAGGTGCAGGAGCTTCACTTCATCCACCTTCAAATGCAGCCTTGGTTCAGGCAACCCCAGTCTGCTCTGCATGCCCTGCATTGAATGTGCCCCACTGCATGTGCTACGGGTGGGTGCCCCAGCACAGGGCATCATCACTGCTCCCAGGAGCAGCCCCCATCTGAGCCTCAGACCAGACTTCTTCATTCACTCTGGAGAGGAAATCAATTTTTTTTAGGTGATCCCTGGCTCTTACATTTTCAACTTTCATCATTTTACCAAGATTATGAAAGAGGCTGGAGGAAAAGTTTATGACTGGGTGAATTTTGTCAAAAATAAATTCCTCTGGTAGTAAGATACACCTTGGCAGCATCTATACCAGCAGTACACATCAGGAGTATTTAGATATTAAATACCTGGATGTAAATTCTTAACTCAGAGCACCAGTATGGTCACAGGAGTCTGAGGAATGATTCACCTGATCTTAGAGTGAAGAGAAAATATCCATTCAGTGGTGTACTCAGCTTCTAGGAAAACATTAGTAAACTCCAGGAAAATGCACTAATTATAAGATTCAGTTTTCCATTGTGTGAAATAGTCCAGACTTACACAGGACTAACAGCAGCGCAAACACAGGATAGAGAGCTAATGTCTCAATACTAATTCTGCAGAAAAGAATATTGACATGTCTCAGCTATAAGAGAAAAAAAACACAACAAAAAACAAACTGAAAGAAAAAAGAGTCTGTGATGCATCTACAGGAACACTGCTTGCAAGATACATAAAATATTTTTTGTAACCTACAGAGACTGTCAGCTTTGGAAAAACTGGAGTCCAGTTTTGGACACTGCATTTTGATAAAGTTGTGGACCCATGAAATAAACAGAAGACATCACTGAGAAAGATCAAAGGACGAGATATCATGGTCTGTGAGGAAACATTGACATAACTGGAGGGGAGAAAAGAAAGAGCTGCAGAGAAAAAGGCCTTAAAAATGCTGAGCTTACAAAATTGACTCATCCATTTTTCAGTCGTAGTAGAAGAGGAAGTGATTCTTGCTGCAGCAAGAAATCTTCAGGGTAGACTGTGGGAAAAAATCCTTTCCAAATGCTGGGAAAGGTCATCTCACTGCTGCTAGAGGTGGCTTCCTGGAGACCCGTGGGACATCTGTTGCCAATTGCCCTAAGTACCCTGGGCTTGGCAAGAGTGTCTCAAGAGGGACATGGGTACAGCTCACCCTGTCTTTCAACTCCAGGTGGGAACAGGTGTCTTTGCATCCCTCCCAGCTGCATGTTTCTTCATAGAAGAGAAACTGTGGCTCTTCTCCATAAGCCAGGAATCATTGCACAAAACACATTATGGTTAGTAAGTGGTGATGATGCTTAGTTGTTTAGGAAATAACATCGCATAGCCAGGTATAAAGAATATTTTCCTATCTTTTCCATAGTTGGGAGTTCTGGGATGTTTTGATGTCTGGAACAGAAAGGTTTTATGAAGTGATTACAGGTCCCCTTCTCATTATTTACTATTGGCTATTACGCTCAAGAAGTAGACTTCAAGAGTTTGTTCCAGCAGATTTTTTTAGCAGTGATCAAACAATGCTGAGTGAAGAGCTCAGAAAATATATTTAATAGTAGGTGATTTATATTTTAGCTATTTCTTCTATTGGAGAAGAAAATTATTCCCTGATAACAATTTCAGTTCCATACTACATTCACACTTCTTGGATGTATGTACAAGGTGTACCAAGAAATGTCAATGTAGATGTCAAGACCAGTATGCTACTTAATATTTACAGTTAATGGGTTGACTAACATTTATCACCATTTTATGTGTAATTTTAATCCAGAATAATGCAAACAATAAGCTATCTATAGGATCCTAGAGACTGCCTACGTCTCATATCCAAAATCTCAAACAGCTGTAAGAATATTCAGAAAATGGCAAGTTTTCCCTAAGAATAGAAACAGCATGTGTCTATGGAAATCTTTATATGAAAATGTGTGAGTTGGAAATTTCACTCACCTACTACAAGTAAAGAGTATTTAGACTGGGATAAATTTTTAATTACTGCTACCTTTTAGGGTGTATGAGGGAAAAATTATTTCAAGTATTCAAAGAAGTTGTAAATTACATTCCTTTCAGGTTTTGTATTTATTTTTACTGAATTATATACACATGAAAGTTGCTTCAAATTAATATCTGAATATTACTTCCAATAATTTCTCATCCATTTGCTCAAAAGTAATTATAACAAATGTCAGTATATTTTAAAATCACTCACAGTGAACAATGCAAAGACATAAATAGTCCATTTTTGAAAGGCTTGTTATTTGCCAAGAGTAAGTAACTCAAGTTCAGTCATTTTTCTTGTTTTCCAGTTGATGCTTTTGTCAGCATCCCTGTTCTTTCATGAGTGCCGGTAAGGGCAAACTAATGACAACTTTCAAAAATATCACATGAATAGAACATAAAAATCAGTCTTTGAAATGTCACTAAAATACATGTCATTTTAATATTAAGATTTATACCATAGCTCCTAGAGACCTGAAATGACAGATAACCTTTATTTTCTTATTAAAAAACAAACAGCTGGTACTAGATAAACACTTTAGTCAAAGAATCAGACCTGAAACTTTCTATTGTTTCCACTTTTCAGATAGCAGAAATATGTTTTGTGGCATACAAAACTATTCTACTCATTACTTAGAAGTACTCCAAGTACATTAAAAATCTATAAGTGATGTTAGTAGCAAAAGGGAATGATACCAAGGAGCCTATGCATTCTATCTGGCTAATACACTGAATGTTAATTCACCAGCAGTGGCTGGTACTTGGCCTGATCCAATACTCTGCATGTGTATGGTGATAAAATAAAATTCAGCAGTAACTAATACATAGCAGTATATTTCATGCTGTTTCCCAAATATCCCAACATGATGAATGTCAGCCCAATACTATGCCAAAGAAAGATAAAGGATTAGATACTCAGGCTGGGAAATGTTAGATGGATTCTTAACATTAGTGGAGAAATATGCAATATGGACAAATTGAGCTTAGTGGTCCTTCTAAATGTGTTCTGCAGGAGTTAAATACAAATCTTTATTAATGTGTATATGAGCCAACATTTTTCTTTTCCAGTACATGAAATATCTGGTTACATTTCCTGTAATATTTTATTAATATGTGATTTCACAGTAGCTGAAATTTTCTAATACAATTCTTAACATACATTCTTGTGTCCAGATATGTAGTCTCATTTTAGAAATGCTGAATGTCCCACTCAGCAAACACAACTAAGTTGATGTACAAAATTGACCTATTTATTTATGGTCATATCCAACATCCACAGAAATTAAGAAAATAAATATTTCCTTTATATGCAGTAAGATGAATGAATTTGTAAAGTCCTTGAACTTTAGGCCTCCCCTCAAACAAAAGTTTTGCAAAAGAACTTTTAAAATGCCTAAACAAAAATTGGTTAAAGGTTTGGGTTTGGAGGAAAATGCTTATTTCTGGTAACTGACAGTTATTTTACGTTTCTAAATGTTTTCTACCATAATGGTTGTTGATCAAGAACAGTGGCAAAACTCTATAATTTACAATAGTTATTATTTATGCTATCACACAGAATTTTCCTTAGAAACTATTTTGGAGGAAAAAAAAAAAAAATCTTATTTTACTGTGTTTTGTCATAAGGCAAAAGAGGTGTAACTGAAGAAAATTGAAAATACCCTTGAGTAAATACATTATAATATTATTCAAACTATTTTCATATCTCAGTCTATTAATTCTGGTATTTTTCTCACAGCCTCTTATATAATCTATTTATACTGTGTGTGCCTGAACAATATGTGACTGAGAATGATTTGTTTTACATCATACTGGAAAGTGTTCATTGCTCTCTTTTAAATAAAAATTTAGGACTTCCTACTTTTTGTGAAAGAAGAAAAAGAATTTTTCTTTTAAAGCATGTGCAAAGCTGAATGAATTTGGACAAAAAATCTCACTTATGGAGAAATATGATCCAAAGATTTTGTTAAATAAAGCACATCAAAAATTGTTAAATTTTGGAAATAAATATTTCAGTAACAAACCTTATGAAAAAAACCCCAAACAACTAACTAAATAGTGCATACCTAGTAAACAGATTTGCTACAAATTTATGAATTTTTTTTTAAATTGTGAACTATTTTGTTGGATTCTGAAGCAGAAGAATTATCCACTGCATACAGACCCTGTTTCACTATTGTAAAACAAATAGTTAGAGACTGTAAGGGAAGGTTAGGCATTCAAATAATCCACCTCACAATTCTTTGAAATGTGAGTATAATACCACCAAGATGTAGAAATCCTTGGCAATTTGAAGAATACTTTTCATATAAATTCAATGTGATGGTTCTTCCACAAAAGGAGAAACTAAGATACAAGATGTGAAAATCTGAGATGATTTGTAATTTTCACATGGTAGGTGGTATGGTGCCTGTGTATTGGATATGAAGGTGGAGATATGCTCTTTTTTGTATATTTTGAAGATGTGTAAAACAGCATAACACAGTGACAAAGATTTGTACCAAAAAAGGGCTGCTGATCTAAACCCAGGGTTTCCTTTTGATTTGTTAAGGCTAAAAATAAGAAGTTTAATCACTTTCAAGGAAAAGGTAATTAGACCAATGGTCAATCCTTTTGAAAGTTCTTTACTGTTAATATATAATTCCATAGAAATAAAACCACAATCAAATGTGGCAGACAAGGCACAGAGGATAATTGCTCCACTCATCCAGGCTCTAATGAAACTCATATAAAGTGTTATGTAGCCCATTTAAGTTTAAATTAAGAGAATCAGTGGGAGAATAAATGAATCATCACATTGGGAAAAAAAAAAAAAAAAAAAAAAAGAAAAGAGTAATTTAAGAGAAATGTTTAGAGGATAGTTAGTTTTTTAGAGATGTCTTAGGAAGGAAATGATGACACTCTTCAAATATGCAAAAGTTTGCTATGAAGAAGACCGATGAGTTTCTCCACAAGAAGTAGAACAAAGAGTAAAGTACTCTGGATGTCTAGAAATGTCATATTTAATTAAATCACATTTTGTATTAATTTACTGTGTAATTGCCAGTTGGCCTGACTCAAGAGTTTGTAGTCATTGGAATCATAGGGTCATCACAATATTTTTTGTAGTCTCTTTTAACACCCAGCACAAAGCTTATCTGTCCTCAGTATCAAATGGCAATTCCTTCTCCTTTGTAGTACAAAATAGCAAAATCCTAAGTGCACATAACTTTTTAATTGGACAGGATAAAAATACATACCTAAACATTTGTTTTGGTGAAAAAATAGAATATGTAAATGACAAATGCACATTTTTTTTCAGAACCAGATAAGCAATTGTCAGACTGGTAAGGAAAATAATTCAAGCTATAATAAATGTTGTACTATATGAAGAAGATGCTTGCTTTGGAAAATAACACCAAAGTGTCTTAATGAAGAGTTGAACAGTTGTGGGGAGACTTTCAGGAAAGAAGAGGGAATTTCAGCAGATGGTGAGAGCTCCATAATTCTGTGCTAAATTCATATAAAATGACTGGCTAGTAAAGTTTGTGGAGAGCAGTCAGAACATACTGAGAAATACAGCTAGGTAAAGTGGTGATTAAGACATGAAATAGAGATCTGCCACAAGAGTTACCTGTTCTGTTGTCATTATAGTTGAACACTTGAGCTTAACTGATCAGGCCATGGAGCTTCTCAGCCTGGCAGTGCCATCTCCTGCATGTCCTAGTAATGCTTATAATGAAGGGTATGAGACCTCAGTGACTTCAGGTGAATTAAAAAATGTATTAAAGCAATCTTAGCCTTAAGTAACCCTAACTTGCCCCTTCAGAACTGCTTAATCCATAATCCAGAGCTTTATTCTGTTGGAGTTGAGGGAATGCAATGCCTTTGGGACCTGGAAAAATAAGTGAGGTTGCAAAGTGGACTCTTTGTAAACCATATAGATTTCCATTCTGAACATGCACTTGACAGGTTATGATTATTAGATAGGCACTTCCCACTAAATAGCAGGTGTTCTTTAGAGTGAAATATAACCTGAATTATAGACATAGTTGGATAGTTGAAAAAAAATCAATAAAGCCATAAAAGAAAGGCTTTTGTGAGGCCTGAAAGACTCTTCAAAGTCCTCTAAATTATTACAATTTTCTTGGATGTATTTTTAAAACCTGTTTTTCTCTCTTCTATCCTATAATTTGAAAAAAAAAAAGTTTATTTTTTTGTGACTTAATTCCATTGCTTCTTTTTGACAAATATTTCTCATTTTAAATCAACACAAAAATGGCATTTCAGGATGTGAACAGGTTACATACATTGTGAACACCTCCTCAGAGAGATGAATTTTCTAACTGTGACTGAAAGGTAAGTAATTACCTCTTGTGGAGCTACTTCAAACAGTTTGGAGGAGACACAGAGTACAGGAATATAGTAGAAGGCCCTTAGCAAGATGACAAATGACTATTCCAACCTGTCCAAGACTCAAGATCCAATCTGCAGTGGTTTTGGTTTTATACATGAAGAGCAGCCTCTGAATAGTTTTTTGCTCACGAGCATGTGTGTGGCTTTCTCAGAGGCCATCTTTTTTTTCCATCTTTTATATAAAAAGCTGATACATTTATTTTGAAACATTCTGTTTAATTTTTATATGCAAGCCAAAATAACTCCATCCCTAAATTTATTTGGAAGATTCAAACTAGTTCAATATACTGAGATTTTAGAAAGTAATTGGTGTCGGTGTCTGGCTGTTTTCTGTATATATCCTCCAGTGCATTATACAAAACCCATTTTTCAAAATCCGCTTATTGAAAGTCTCTTTGAAACTCAGATCTATTAGAGATATTCTGGAAACTGTTAGTCACTTTTCCAAACCTTGACTTAGATCTCCAAGGGTTTGCCTTCCTTCTATATTATGATGAAGATGAGTCAAGAAATTCAGTGGCTAAATTTTGAAATGGCATAAATCACAGGATGCTACAATTTCAATAAGATGGTATGATTTATTTCTCCAGGGGGTGTGTCCCATCATGCTCATAAATTAATCCACTATGTACACAGATCTAAAAAAACCCCAAAACCAGAACCAAAAAAAAACCAAAAGTGAGACAAATAAATGCAAACCAAGAATATTCATAATCAAAGTTTACTTCAACTTTTATTCAGTTGAAATGTGATGGACATGTGCATTATCCTCAATTAAAATGCAGCTGTGCTTTTAGGAACAGAATGTTGCTTCAGGAACATGATATGGAACAAAGATGTAACTGAAAATTATGTTGTAAAGAAGGAAAAAAAGCAATGAATAATGTAGAAAAAGGACAGTCTTCATTTTTTTCTGGTTACTGATAAACGTTCCACTCTAATTCAATAGCTGAAGGAATTTAATCACATTAAAAGTTTTTACATATAGAATTAAACTCTGTTTTGTTTAGAAAACCTCACTATGTTTTATCCAGTTTGACTAAGGAAAATTACTCTTGAGGAACATCAGTGCAGTTACTTGCTCAGAGAAATCCTCTGAAGAGCTTAATTATAAGAATAAAGGTAGAATATGCCTTAAATATAATCAAAAGAAAGCCCATATCTGGGTAACAGCAAGTTAAAGTGAATGATTCTTCAAATACTTGTATGAAATGCAATAGGTATTTCGAAGACTGTTCCCTGAACAATATTGTAACCTAGCAGTATTTAATGGCTGATCACCCTAATTCCAAGTGATTCTGGTCTAGGTGATCCTGTTCTGGCAGTGGGTTTGGACTGGATGATCTTTTGAGGTCCCTTCTGGCCCCTGACATTCTGTGATTCTGATCTTGGAAATAGTAGAAATCTGATTCTATATTGATAGAAAAATATTTTTTAAAAAGAATATTTTTTTTCCCCAATTCTAAACCTTAATAGCATGAAAAAGAATTTAAAAGCTTCCTACTTCCCTTTTTTATAAACTTCCATTTCACCCTTCTTGAAGAGGTTGTATTCTACTTTTCCATGTCTTCAAATCAAGTAAAATATGAGTACAGTGTATAGTATACTCATGATTGCTTCTCCATCCTGAATGCTAGATATTGTATGTGCTATTTGGACTCCTTTCCCACATCATTATTTTTCTTTATTATCTTTTAAAATGGACTTCAGTGCAATTAGTTACTTCAAAGGTTCAAGAATTATGAAAAGCACATCTTTTTCATTTGAACCCTACAGGGCTCTGTTTAGACAGGATTGGTTCTCATGTAAGTCGTCACCATGCGCCTTAAGATTCTCAACAGTTCTTCTCTATAATGAGGTCACACAATCAAAACAAAACTGTTAAGTTTTGTAATGTCATTGGTAATATCTTCAAAGAAAATATTTTGTATGTTTAGCTGAAGTCAGAAATTATTTATTTCCTCATCAGATTGCTGACACACAAAAATGAGCATTTTAATACAGGGACACAGACACAAACCCTGCTGTAAAGGTCCTTTTTTTCTATTCCACTCCATTTTTTTCAGACCTTTCCTCACTAACAGTCTCTAGAACCTCCTGAAAAATTTTATTCACTGTGATGACTAAAGTGGAAATCAAGGATGACCTGGCTATTCACGTTTTTCATAATCTGGGAATAGGCTGTTCAGTGTTGCACAGGATGTGTCTCATTTTGAATGCTGGTTCATAACCCCTGACTAACAAAAGACATGCAAGGAGTACAGTTCCAACATTTGCATGAATTACTGTCATCCTTTTCTAGGGCATTGTGTAATCCATCTGGGATGATGAGGCTTGTCCAGAACATGATCTAAGGGCCATCAAAATGAGAATTAAGGTTTGGATTTTTCAACTGACCCTTGAAAATGGTTGGACTTGAATTCAAGATACAGCAAAATGTAAAGAGAGGCCAAAATCTGTTGAAACAGCTGTCACTTGAATTTCATCTCCTCTTACCAAAACTAATCCTCTCTTTTCCAGTCATCACTCCCTCTTTTGTGGCCCACACTCCCAGAGTGACACTCTTTTTTGGAAAGTTCTCTTCCATAGGCAGTTGTAGCATCCTGGTATCTTTGGTGAGCAAAGTGAGGTTCTGGAGCCTTTGGTCCATGATCACTTTTCTCTCAATCTTTGTTTCTAGGATGGCTAGGAGCCGGGAGGAATCATAGTTTTATCTATTTACTGCATTATTGAGGGAAAGAGGTAACAGTGATCTCAAAATGTACATCTACACTACAAAAGTGTGAAGAATAGTTACTGAATCATAGCATTGCTGAGGTTGGAAAAGACCTTTAAGATCCTCAAGTCTAACCATTAACCTAGCACTGCCAAGTCCACCACTAAACTATGTCACTAAGCACCACATCTATATGTCTTTTAAATACCTCCAGGGATGATGACTCAACCATTTCCCTGGGCAACCTGTTCCAATGCTAACTGTTCCAGTTAGGACAGGCTTCCTCCTCAAGAGTGGAAGTTAAGTTCATAGAATTTGAAATCATAGTGAATAGTAAGGCTACAGTGATATGTGATTAGCTCCTGCAGCTACTGGATACACCTGTACAAAATTATTTCATTCAAGAGAAAATAAAAATGCCAGCAGACAGAAAAGCCAGTGTCAAATACAGGAATAGATTGTCCTTTCCAAAGAAAAGAGACTAAAGTAAAGTACACGATCACATGTCAGGTACTTTATCTGGGAACAATTTTATTTTGCTTGCTAGAGTGACCTGTATATTGCACAGACTCCCTTCAGAAGAGAGCAGGGAGATGACCATGAGGGATACACAGTACATGCTTTTGCAGAGTGGCAAAGAGAGAGAAGGGGAAGACAGACAGTGATGGAAGAGACTATTCCTCCAGAGGGGACTCTCTCATTTGAAGTTTAGTTGCATTTTATTCAGTTATACAAGAATTGCTTTCACAGCTGCATCAAGATAATGCTACTGGTAGCACACATCCAAAATCTGATACATTGGTCCTTCTGATCTGTAGAAATGTCAGGAAGTTCAGGAGTATAATTACTGAGGTCACAGAGCACTGAAGGAAACTTAGATACTTTGAATATCCAGAAATTACATTTCTGTCTCTTTAGCTACCTTGTCAGGCTGTGCCTGAGTGAATATTTATCTGGATCAATGCTTACTAAGCTTGGGTCAATATTTACTCACATTTCTAGGAGAGGAAGTTCATTGCTGTGGTAAAGAACAGTTTACAACAGGTAATGGGAAGAAATAATTATGCATCATGTGGAAAGAAGAGGAGAAACGGGGAGCAGTATATTAGATAACATGGAGGATGCCATGCTAGGGAGCTAGTAAATCTCAGGCATGAGATATAGAAGAGATGAAGAGGGCCCTTGAGAGGTATCCAAACAGGGGATCTGATTTCATTGCTTCCTGATGGGGATTGTCACTTACCTAACTGGCTCATGAGGATTTGAGGCAGATTTTCCTGCCCTTCTTTCTTACCACAACAACGCTAACCAGTCTTTGATAATCAAAGCTGGCATTAGATGGCAACCAAAGAAAAATGCCTTTTTCTGCAGTAGAAACTTAAAATGAGGAAGAATCTTGAAATCCTGGGCCACAATGTTCCTGCAGGACAGATTCTGTCCTTCTGCTTTGGTTTTATTCCAGTAACATTCTGGATTGCAATAAATGCTACCTTTTTTTCTCTTTTTTTTTTTTCCCAGGCTCCCTAAAATAAAGCCTTTCCATCCTCAGGGGCAGATTATGCTGGCTCCTCATTCTTCTGAGGAGTCTGCAACCTGTGCTGGCAGCACTGGGCGCCTGCTGGACGTGCCTCTCTCCCAGCCCAGCCCCACACTCCAGGAGCTCTTCCCCCAGGGTATGTTTGCTTCTTACAAAACAGCTGCTCATCTCCTTCCTGCAGAGACTTCCACTGGGCCCAGGCAGAGCAGTCAACAGCAGGCAGGCAGGCAGACTTCCTGTCTTCTCTCCCACCACTGCCCTTTGAAAGGTCCACAAAATAAGCTGTGAGCAAATGAAGCAGATGCTATCCATCAAAATTTAATAAAAAGACAGTTACATAAAAAACATTAACATGCAGTTGCCTGTAACTTTCTGGGAATCAGTATTTGGAGCAGCATGTAACCCTATATGTTTGTTAAATTAGAGTAATAAAATCATACAAAACCCAAGATTGTTCTAATAATGACTTTTTTATATTGACTAAGCTGTAATCAAAGTAGATCAGGCTGGGAAGGAGAACTTATGGATGTTAGGCTCTGTGTATGGTCACAGGCCTTAAAATTACATAATGACAAGATTATTATAGAGCTGGTTTTGTTTAAAATTTGTCTTCTGAGTAAGGGCAAAGAGTGGGGTTAAAGGAATACTTGTATCAAAAAGGAGCCCGCATTCCCATAAAAGCACACAAATTACTCAAAACAATAGTGCACAGATATGCACTAATATTCAGTGTCCCAAGTAGTCTCTCAGTTGTTCAGTCCTCCACATACTCCACTTTGCACTTCAGGAGGGCTTGGATGCCTAACACATAACCCTTCTACCTCTGAGTATTGGTAGGCAGCATAAGTGTTTTCATCATTCCTAAAGGTGGGTAACATCTTTTCCTCTCTGATCTTCTTGGGATGGACTTCATTACACAAAACATAGGAAAATTCTGCCTCCACAGGCAGCAGTTCTTCTGCAGGCAGACTGGGAGCCCCCTGTCCACCCGGCAGGCACCCTGTGCTTCACCTGTTCCCACCTTGATCTCTGTGTTTTTGTTTGATTCTCCCTAAGGCCTAAGACAGAAAAATAATGAGAAATGGCTGTCCATCCCCTCCTGTGCCTCCAATGACCTGACTAAGCTATTAAATTATAACACCTTTCAACCCCATAACAGATACCAGAACAAATGTATGACGATTTTACTGGGAAAGGATATGGATGGGTTTTGTGAAGCAAACTGACAACAAGTTTACCCTGACCTGTTCCTCATCAAAATCTTGCTTTGAAATGTTTTTAAACACCAGATGCAGCTGATGACTAAGGTTCAAATAACTGACATTACTAAGATGCAGCCAAGATTTCAGCAAGCCTCATGGTGACACTTCTGGAGAAAGATAAGGCTTTGTTGTAAGCATAAAAGCTGGGAACACCACTAAACATATGTATAAAAATGTACAACAAAAATCATTAGCAGTGCTGAACCCAATGAAGAGGCAGGTGAAAGAAGTTAGCTCAAGGACTAGGGGTGAACAAATGATCCTTAACTTTTAGAGTGAAGTATATAAAGAAATAATGATGTAAGATGCCTGATTACACCTTTGTGCTGCACTGACCAAAGCTAACAGCCAATTATTCTACCATGTTTTCTTCCACCGAAAGAGAACAACTGTAAGAGCTGTTTTAATAGCTTATTCTGAAATTAAATGAACATAATAGGTAAAATTTCAATACTTTATTGTATTTCTAAGAATGCAGATTTCTTTTAAACATCATTTCACATTTTTAAGGCTTTAATTTCAGATTTGCACCTGGTCTTAGCCTAGGGGCAGAAATAAAAGGATACAAGTCAAAACACAGAGACACAAGCATCTAGTATTTAGATAGGGCAGCTAACAGCACAGGGAAGCTACACATGTTCACAATGTGTTTGGATTACTAAATAAATATTAATTATTGTATTTGCTTTCCTTTAAGTGTGATAGACTTTTAAAATTGCACAGGAATAGAGAAACTGCAGTTTTGCTTCCAGTGATATTTGCTTTGAAACAGAAATTACTAAAATAACAGATAAATCTGAACAAGGATTCAGATACATTTTTCCTTTCATGCTTTAAAAAATCTCCACTGTCTCTTAAAAACAAACACAAACAAACAAAAAAAACCAGCTCAAAAAACCACTTAAAGCTAATTTCCCCTCTGCTTTGCTGTCCTGGTGAGAAAGCAGTAAAAAAAAAAAAAAAAAGGCAGTTCTAACCACAAAAGTTAGAATCATTCTACTCATGAAAACATGATTTTCATATATATCAAAAACATGCTGTAGTTTGAAGAAATACATAAAAACTCTATTATTAGACAGGATAATAGTATATTACACTATATACTACTTGCTTTGACAATGATTACAGCATAAGCAAAGGCAGGTTGGTATCTGTTTAAATAGTTTTACCTAAAGCTACCCCTGATATTAATCTTCACTTTGACTAACTCCAAGATTAATTTTAAATCATTTCCTTGAATTACAAATACTATAAACAAGAGGAACAGCCAAACATTTTTCTCAGTAATGAGTCAGAAAAACCCCATAGTTCAAACCAAGAAAACTTTCCTAAATATACGTTGTGGGGACATAAATAAAATAAGATGAATTACAGCTAAGCATCTGTCTTATAGTGTACAAGTAGTTTGGGATTCTAAACAGATGAAAAAGAAATAAAGTAAATGAAAAAGAAAAAGGAGGAAAAGAAAGCAAAAGAGCTGATAAAGTTTCTGGCTACAATACAGGAGACATATCATTACCATATGATCTAATGTGGGTGTCAGCCTGGATTGTGTTCATTGAGAGAAACCTTATTTTTTAACTGTGCTATGGAATAGAAGCAGGAGGGTTTTCCACCAAGTGACAGTCACTGAGCTGAACTTACCCCCTCCTCCTTTCCACACCTGCAAAGTCTTTTGCCTCGGTTGAATATTTAGTTTAATTACATCTCAGCTTTGAGAGCTCCTGTTGCAAATCCCTGGATTAAAAGGTACGATTTTCAGTAATTCTTCTCAACTATGCTGCACTAATAAAACTTCAGGCAAGTCTACGGCAAGAACTAGTTGAATTTTAAGAAAAGCAAGGAAAAAATCCTACTTAATGTTTAGTAATGTTAAGTTTTGTATCCAGCACTTGTGTTTCTTGTGAACATGAGAACGCATTCTCAAGGATTGTGCAGATTTCCTACTGTTTATTTGACTGTTCTGTCTCTTGTTTTGATTTGTATAAGCACTGCTATAGTAATTTCTTTTTCCTTACTGTAAACTTTTGCAGTATATTCTCTGTTTGCCATCCAGTGTTTAGAATCGGTCATGTAGTGAGTGTAAAAAATGCATGAGTTGTTACATTTCTGTTTTAAACTGCACTTTATGATTTCTTTTTCATTTGCTATTCTTTATATGTGTTGCAAATATTAATATAGTTTCAATTTCAGAGAAAAAATGCATAGTAGTTGGTTAAATAGGCTCTGTGTATGCCTTTGTAATGTTAGAAAGTGCTATGCTTCAGTGTACAAACAAGGAACTCACATTTAAAGAAGGTTCTTATGAATGAAAAAGTAGAAAAGAAAATTGGTGGAGTTGAAACTCCTATTAACAGAGTTTTAATCTCTTTAAAACTTCCAACTCCTATGTTTGCACATCTAGGCTTTTTTACACAGAATGGATGAAACGTATAATGTAACGGATTTTTTTTTTTTTGAAACTGCTTATATCGTTTAACTTGTCTTTTATGGCATTTTAAGAGATTTCTGACAGTAGGTGAACTAATATTTAAAACTCAATATTAAGGTAAACTGACAAGAAGACCACCAATAGAGTGGTGACGTGAACTGATGAAGCATATTTCCAGTGGTATTTTAAACTGAAATGTGGCCAAGTCTATGGTATAGTTTCCTCTGTTTGTGGAAAAGTCTTCCTCATTGTAAACACATAATTAAAGCAAAGTTAAACATTTATGTCCTGCAGACATAAATATTGTGTCACAGACCTTTAAGAATTCAGATTCCCCCCTTCTTTTTTTGCAAGTGAAATATAAACATTTCTTATTAGTACAGTTTTGTATATATCTTTTTCTCAAATTGTTTATATTCATTTACACATGCAGACAATAGGAGCAGCTATATGTGACTGCAGTATGAATATGTGCATGAAAAAAAGACATGCAGACACATATCTATTCCTATTTACTGCTTAATATGTAGCTTGTTTCTTCTGTTTTCTCTGCTGTATTCTCAGATTAGGTCCTTGATATTCTTTGTTGTCCTATAGTTTTCATTAATACACAGCTCTTACTGATTTTATTATAGTTTTGACCAAACAGGAATGAAAGTAAAAGGCCTAAGACAGGGTTTAACTGAGATAAGTGAAGTCATCAATATTAATGTGAACAAGAAGTGTAAAGACACTTACAAAGTGCCTTTACATTGTTTTGGGTTTTTTTTGAGGAAAAGAACCTGATTGTGCATTCTTGGGATGGACTGTGCTTCAGCAGTGTCCTTGGGGGCAAATGCTAGCAGTTTCAAATATTTACAGATATTTAAAAAATATACAAATATGTAAAAAAGAGCTGGGGAAACTCTTTAAACTGCCAGGCCATGCTAGGATTGGTGTGCAGCATTCCCAAAGTTTATTGATTTTATTGTACATTGAAAAATAATTTGTGCTGGGGAAATGTTTTATTGATCATTTTTCACAAGGCAGCTTATTATGATGAATGGTGATGATTTAGCAAATTTGTCTTCTCATTTTGGACTATTAATAAATTGCATTGTTATTCTACAATAATTCATACATAATAATGAATATTTAAAAAAATCTTATTTTACATTACACCATGTTAAAAACTCACCACCGTGCAATAACAGCACTTTGATGTGACATCCTTACTTGTCCATGTGTACTCTGCATGGATCATGGGGCTGTTGCTGGGGAAGGAACACAGCCCCCATGTTCATGGGGAGACAGGACAGGAAGGAGCAGAGGAGGATGGCCTGCATGGAGACACAGACTGCCCCTCCTACATGGCACAGCTCTGCACAGCATTGAATTAGGCTAACAGGGCACACTAAAATGCTCTGACCCTGTAGTTGACATTGGGGTCTGCTAAAGCCCTCAGTGCATGCAATACTTAGTGTATCCACTCCTGAAACAGAAAATACTTTTAGGTCCAACTAAGAAACCGACTATGAGTCTTACAGAGTACCTGGATGTCATATTCTAGAAAGAAAGGCCTCAGTACACCACTCTTACTTAACATCAGCTGCCCACATTAGTCATCTACCTGGTAGGTTCCATATATCAATGCAGAGAGTCCTCCTCTGTCTCTCCTCCATTTTTTTTATCTTTCCATTAGTCACTGTGTAGCTCAGAAATGCTATACTACACCCCTAATTGTTAGATAACTTCTGCTAGAAAAAAAAAAATAATACCAGTTAGTGCCCAGACAAGGTATTTCAGAAGTTATTCACCTGAAGAAGCAAGAGGACATTTTTACTTTCATTACAAAAAACTATATATGTATTCAGGACTATGCCATACATTTTATGAAAAGGATACTAAATAAATAACAGGTTTGCCTTTCTGTCACTTGGCAACTCAAAGTCAGGTTTCTTCACAATTTTTTGCGGGTTGTTTTTAGAGCCATGAAAGTTTGTAAAAGATAACCTTCCTTATATAAAATAAATAGTAAAGAAAAATAATTTTCAGAAATTTAGGTGAACTATACAGCCTTGACACAAAACCTGTAAGCAGCTGTTTTGTAATTTCCCCTTAGCACACAACAATACAGATAGCACAATGTACTGTTTGTTGGAATGCATTTGGGCCTAGGTTCTGAGATCACGTATTCAAGCAGTTTTCCTTTTCAATATCTATGGCAATACATACCTGTGTAGAGTTGCTTCTGAGAATGAAAGTCTGCAGAATGAGGCCCTTAAGTCCCATTAGAAAGTATGTTGACAATAATACAACCATCAGCTCACTTATGCAGTGCAAAGCAGAGGATATTCAGCATGTGTTGTTTTTAACATAAAATCCCCTAGCCAAAAATTTGGAAAAAAAGCCAAGAACATCCAATCTAACATAACATTGTATTCCATTTTATTGTGCTGTTTAATCTAGGAAAGGAATACAGCTCATTTAAACAACTAAACATCTTCTCTTCTCTCTCAACCCTACCACTAGATCCTACTCTTTCTCAGTCAGTTTTACTAGGCTATAATTTAAAACACACAGCAAGCTGGCACTTAGGGAAAAAGTAGTTGTCAAGACATGAAATACTGCATTACAGTGAGTTTGAGAACCTCAGGTTCATCCCCAGGGGACAAAGTCATTGCTATGAAACAAATGCTAATGAAATCAAATAGACTGTTACATTGGCAGAAAACAGACACATGGAAAATGTGGCTTATTGTTTTGACTGTTTTGCATAACAAAGTTGACAGTGCTGCCTGTTCCTAATAAATATTACTCTAAATATGCAAACAGATGTGTTTACAGTTGCCTTTAAACTGCTCTGTAAAAAAAAAAAAAAGCCTATTAGCAATCAGTTATAAGGCTCCTATCATATAACTGTCCTATTTTCACAATTCAGTTTTCATTTATTGAAAGGAGCAGTTATACAACTTGTGGATAAGCTGGACTTCCTTCAGGAGGAACCATGCAGCTATGGGAAACTGCTGCATTCATTGTAAATCTCCTGCTTCGATCCCCAGGTTCTGCCCAATATCGATGAACTAAGCCATGAAGCTGGCTCTTCTCTTTGTTCTACTGCTGCCAGCATGCTTGGCCAAGCCTTTCCACCAGCAGGGCCTCTTTGACTTTATGCTGGAGGATGAAGGGTCGGCTGATATGCCTCCAACAGACGATCCTGTCATATCTGGATTTGGACCAGTGTGCCCCTTCCGCTGCCAGTGTCATCTTCGCGTGGTGCAGTGCTCTGACCTAGGTAAGCCCAAGAATATCTTCATAAGGTATATATTTACATTTTAGCCAGTGAGGCTGCTATACATTGCCACTCTGTAACTGTTTTTTTGTCAATGAAATACGCTACAGCTACTGTTAACTAGAATGTACTATATGAAGTAGGCCATAAATCCCTGACAAGATAGGCATTTGTTGTGACCATGAAGAATGTTTAATTTTTTAATGTATATTTTGTGTATGTACATTTAATTTGTTCTTTGAAAGACCACAGATTTCTGTTGTAAAGAAAATAATTTTTCAAGGCTATTCCTTCAAATGTATATTAAATAAGTTCAGTGAGGTCAGACATGGAGGTGGAAACATTTTAAAAGGTTTTAAATTGCGTGGTCCAAGCTATAAGAACCTTAATCATACTGTCTAGTACCTCAACATAGAAATCATCACATTTCCATTGGAATACATGAGCATGGAATAACCAGCTCTGAATCATATATGCTGGAACCAGCTCTTTTGGAAACACTCCAAAACAATGAACACATTTTGGAGCCCCTTATTAAATTTCTTTCTTAGACACTGTTCAAGCTTAAACCATGAGAACCTTTCTCATAAACTCCTCTTACTTCTCATGTACAAGGGCTTGTCTGCACAATCAGACCAGCAGGATGTGAAGCCATGCTTGCCATCACTGTATTTGACTTTCCCATCAGAAATCTCAAGATACAAAGTTGACTTCAGTGAGACTCTCTTAGCTTAAGCCAGTATTATTCAGTCTAAGTCAGTGTGCAGTACAGAGAATCAGTTAAAGTTGGTTTTGCTTACAAGGAAATTAGCAATTTACTCAGTGGATAGACAAATTCTCATATGATTTTATAGAAGTTTTTTGTTTGGTTGGTTGGTTTTTTTTATGAAAAGTCTTCTTTCAGCTTTTTTAAGGTATAGCTGGGTGCTTCTATTTTCCTCTGTTATAGTCTTGGTTTTGATAATTACTGTAAATCATGACATAAATCCACTAATTAGGACCTGGGTCTTATTGTGGTGGGTGTCGTATAATTACAGAAAGGAGGGGGAAACAGTTACATCACTAGAAACTTCTGTGAATTTATTAAAGCAAGCCACATAATTATGCAATGGATAAGTCTGGCAAAGACCCAGTGAACAATGCAAGCCAGGTTGAACAAATGATCATGGACTAACCTAGACATGCATTCATAAAGCTTTCGCAGTACTGTCCACGTTGAAAAATATTTCATTTCTTTTACCATTTAGTTGCCAGATAGTGAGAAACAGGAGTGGGGAGTGGGGAGGAGGCTGCCCCACATACCATGAAGGTCTAGGTTTTGTTGTTACACTCGATAATGCTGATGGAATCTAAGTTATTTTGGGAACTTGTCCCCTGTCTGCTTCAATTCTGCGGAACATAAGGAGCTTTCGCTTGGTAAAAAAAGTAGAGATATTCACACAGGGACCCTTTGTTGCTGTACTTGGTCCCATGTTCATTCACACACACTTGCTTTCCAAAGGATTGCACTACAGTCTGCTGCCTCCAGATGTTTCTGGGTTAATAGAGCCTCATATGACAAGGAGGCTCAGAAATACAGCAATTAAGGCCCTAGGTCTGTGTTTCTCAGATTATTTCAAGAGGGATGATAAGAGAGAGATATATTTTGAGTGTGTTTTAAACCCACATGCTGCAGATACTGCAACAAAAATACTTTGCTTTTGAAGTGGCTGGGCTGATAACATCCAGCCTCTGGGCACAAAGGAAGAGAGATCTCCTTGAGCTTAAAATGTGTAGCCCTGAAAAATAAATAATATTTCCCTGATAGAGCTCTAAGAGATAATAATCATTCAGAGTTCCCCAGCCTTGGCATTAAGTTGTCACATGTGGCTACGATGGCCCTAATGTGTTTTGGCCCAACTGGGAGGCTCACCAAAGTGCAGGTCCAATGGCTGCTCCTGAAAGCAGGAACAGAACAGCTGTGTTCGCTGCCTACTCACAAGCAAATCTGCCTTTTGGTCTCCTCAGTTCTGGCCTTGAATTAATTTCTGCGTGACTCATACTCAGAGAAGGTTAGATTTACCTGCTGACTTCAGGAAAGCCAGGAGCTGGCCCTAAGAGCTCAAAAATTTTCTTTTCAACTGCGAAGGACATTCCAGGATGTTTTAGCCTATTACTGGCTGTGGGACAAAGGGTGCTTGGGGTGCAGCAATCACAAAGGCAATGTGCACATGGGGGCCATGAAACCAGCAATTACAGTTCCACCTCCCTTCTAATCACTGCTCCTGACCCACCTCTCCATTCAACTGCAGGCATTTCTGACCCACTGAAATTAGCTACCTCCCTCCTCCAAAATTATGAAATTCAGTCATCTAGTCTCATGGGCACTAACTGAAGAAAACATTCAAGCAGTAGCAGAACTGCTTGCAGGGATGTATTAAGAGCTTACTAAATTATGTCCCACAAAGGGAAGTTGAAATCTGGATAAGGACCTTTCTTTCACTCACTCTCTGGTGTGGAAGAAGGGCCCTCTGCAGCTACAAGCCCCTGGGTGAAAAGGGAATGTCAGAGCAAGGCAGGTGGAGGACCCTAATGTGGAAAGTCTTCCTCAGAATTCTTCTTTTTGTGCCCTCAGGGAGGGGCATTTGCTGTTTGTAAACTCTTGCTGTGTAAACAAAAAGCCAACTGTCTGACACAGAGTAACAGTGGATAAATCACAGGGGAACTATCACATCCAGGGTCCAGAGATCAGGTTTGCCTCTTGTCTCATGAATAATGGATGGGAATAACAAAAAATAAAACAAAACAAAAAATTCCAAATTCAACAAAAAGAGTGAAAAAAATGCCCAGTGATCTATTTACACTCTTGTCAGCTGAATTTCTGTGTTCCTCTACTTTTAAGCTTCAGTCACATCTTCCTAAGCACATAGCTTTGAATTAATTTATTTTGCCTCCAAGCCAAGGGCTGAGTTAGCAGGAGGGAGAATGCTGTCTTCTCACACCCCAAAGAAGAATTTTCTCTGAGCTGTGGTTATTGACAGACTGAGAGCTGAGCCCCATATGCCTACCTCATACGAGATGCATTGCATTACCTTTGTGCAACAGGCCCAAGGATCTCATCAGAGAAGGCCACTGTGGTACCCTTATAAAACTGCTGCCTTTTCTGAATATACCTCCTCCTTCTAAAAGGAAGCACGGGTTCACTTTTTAATCATGCCTTGGTATAATGCATTGCTATGCTATAGCCAGACTTTCCATAAAAATCAAAACCATCTTCCTTATTAACATGACTACAGGTGAGAAGTAGCTGATATACCTGGTCAGAGGCAGCTCTTCATGTTTTAAAATAATAAATATAGGGAAGATGTGCAGTCAGTTGGCCAGGCAAACATGCCTTGTAAAAGCCCTAGCGTGAACTAACCATTCCTTTTAAAGTCTCATCCTCCCAAAGGGAGTCTCAAGAAAAGTTTCCTCCCAGAGTGCTTTTGTAGACAATAGTACACATGTGTAATTACTCAGCCCTGTAGCAGATGCAGAATGCTCCATAAGCACATTTGGAGGTGGTGGTCTGAGTTTTATTTCACCTTCAGATAAGTCTGGCAGCCCCTTATGAAGTGATCAGTGGCTGGATTCTGCAGGATGCAATGAGATCGCCTTCCTTGGAGACTTCACAGGATGTAGGGAATGTCCCTTCAGCCCTCTTGCTGTGAGCATCTATGGAGGTTTTGCAGTCTCCAAAAGGTGTGTGAGAGATGGATGTCAGTAATGAAAGCTCAAGCAGTATTACAGCTTAAATTGGAATTTTACTCATAGCTCAGAAATGCAGGGCTTCTCCAGCTGTAAAGTAAAGAAGGTTATAGGAAAGCTCAGCATGGATGTTGGAGTGTGTGTTTGAAAAGCACTTTGAGATCAGTGGGTGAAAATCTCAGATATGTAAAGCATTATTTTCAGGGATCCAGAACCATGAGGCAATTTATCTGAATACATACAGTATCTAAACGGTGTTAACTGATGGCTCTTCAACACCTGAACCATGGTAATACGACAACACTTAATTTATTTTTGACAAAATATGATGTATCTCGTATAAAATCTTTCAAGAATCATCTGAACACCCATTTTCTGATTATGACTCCATTTTGTATCTTCATTATAAAGGAAATAATCTCCTTTGGGAAAAATCTTGATTTGAACTTTTGTTGTCAATATAAAATCTTTTTAAAGAAAAGTAATGTGTACCTTATTGTTGATCCATTTCAGTCATTTTATGAATTCAAGAAAACAGATAGGATTACTTCCTATTGTGTACTTAACTTTAAAATCCCTGTCAGTATTTGAATGTTTACCAGTCTTTCAAAACCATGATTTTTAAAGCTAAATGTTTAGCACAAAATCTTACAGGTTTCTAAAGATGTAAGAAGAGAAAGCATGGATCCTTGAGTTACCAGACATTAGCAAATATAATTGTAAAGTAAAAAGTTTTTCTTAATTTATATTGCAATTGCTGAGCCTTTAGGTCAAGTTATTCCACATTTTGTGCATTTCTTCCTTCTAGAAATGAAGACTAGAGACTTACTCCTTTTACATTTAATAGAAGCTGAGACTCTTGTGAAATCTCCTAATTTCATGGAATTAGATCATTTAAGAAAAAGTATTATCAATAAGAATGGAACCATGGAATCTGTGAAAATATACTGTCATTTATACCAAGATTATCTTCCACATCACAGTACCATAGCCTTAAAACTGAAGGCTAAATTACTCCTGTAATACAGGAGTGATCTCAGGTGATGTTGGCTATCTGAGAGTCATCCTTTCAAAATGGCTCCTTTTAAAGCCATGTTATGAAGCTGCCCCAAAGGACAATTTGTCCTGTCTAAGATAGATGACAGTGATAGAAAAGATATATCACTCTTGGAGAATTAAACTGCCAACACAGGGCCTGAATAACCATTTGAGGCTGTTCAAGTTAGTTTCAGCCTAATGAAGTTATATGTAATAAAATTAAAGCGGGGAAAAAATGAACTCAGGTTACCAGCAGTATTTTATAATAAATTTGCCATGGATTATTAATATTTTTGTGTACATATTCTGCTTAGATACAATTTTTTGCAGATGCCTGGGAAGTTAAAGAAGCATGAATTAAAGCCCTGTACTCAGTACATCCTGAAAAATTATTAAGTCAAGAACCCTATAATGAGAAAACACTCTCAAAAAGTTGTCAAAGAAAAATAATTGGCCTGAAAGTAGGCTGCTTTACATTAACAAGAAGTCATTATCTTTTGCCAGTGTAACAGTAAAAGACAGGCCTTGTTGCATCGTAACCTGAATTGATAATGTTCCAGTTCCAGTTGATAAACATGATTTTAGATGAAAATTAATCCACTCTAAATACATCCCTTCTTCATTAGCTGCTTACTCCAAGGTAACTGTTACCAGCTCTGTGTGTTTTCTTGTTGTTTGTTTGTTTTCCTTTTTTTTTTTTTTTTTTTTTTTTAATTTGTTTGGTTACTTCAGACTAGGAAAGGGCCTTTTAGAAAGCATAGTAACAGGAATGGAAATCCTGACAGCAAAGTTCAAGTGATAGAAGAAGTGACTGTTTTCTGTTTTGCACTATGACAAGTGCTCATTTCTAAAATTTCCCACTGCTTAAATAAATATCTAATAGATAGCTAATAAAATGTCAGTCAATTATTCAGAGTCATAACAGGTGATTATGGTGCTTAAAATATATTAAATAATCACTGCTGACACCTACTAGTGTTATCTACATCTATGGTATATGTATTATTTTCTTAACACATTTGTAGGGTATATGACTTTGTAACACATATAAGTATTTAAAAAAACCTATCCATGTTGTCACAACATGAAGCCTGTACTATTCAAATGCAAAATATTCCCAGACAAGTCTTAGGAATTTCTGAGGAGTCCAAAGGCTTCTTGCTTATGTTCACTGAGAACCCATGGCCAACAGGGAGGAGACTGAGGAATCTGAATCCTGTGTGAAACCACCAATGGTAACAGCAAGGAACTGCCAATATTAGCTTTCAGCTACTTAGGAAAACTCTGGTCACAGAGCCCAGTTACCATGGTATTTAGAAAAGAGTCTAGTTTTAAGAAGTTTTTCAAAATACCTCTCTCTAACATGGATTTGAGAGTGTCCCCTCTTTATCAAACTTGGACTCACTGGTCCATATTTTGCTTCACCCATGTCCTGGATATCTCATGTGACTAAAAGGAATTGGGCCAAAAGAAGATAATCAGATTACAGAAACAAGAGTATTTTTCTGAATATACTTTTATCTTTTCCTGAAGTTCAAATCTAAAAATATAGCCTTCAAAATACTTTGCAATTTTTAAAAACGTATTTCTCCTTCATTACATGCCTACCCTGACAAACAATAGTGACGAACGATGAAATTATAGGTCTCTTTGATTGTATTATAGTTTAGAGGTCATTAACACAGACCATTATTGTCCTTTATGCTATGAAAGCAAAGTAGATAGGTGGAGTATAACTTGCTCTTTGGCTTCTCTGCAAGGAAAGAGATGGAAATAATGAGCACAGATACAAAGGGACCTTAAGACCAAGAACCATGCCTGCACAGGACTTTTTGGAGGGGTGAGGAGGTTGAGTTGTAGTTTTCAACTTATGGTACCAATTACAGCACTTGAACTGCTTTGTACAAATGACCCTGTTTTTATCAGTGTTACATGTATAGGCCACTCTACTGCAAACTTCTTAGGCAGTCAGGAAAGAATGAAAAGGGTGAAAAGCAGTAGAGAAAGAATTTGTGTGTTTTTGAATGCATGATCTTAAGTGAGAGGTAACATATCAGCTTTGTGTTTGTTTCCTGCGTCTATTTGGAGTGCTTGGAGTAACTACAAAAATCTCATAAGGAGAGAGTACTTACAGTTTTAATTTCAGTAAGAAAAGGACTGCATAAATAATCATATTCAAAAAAGCAGTGAAAACAAGAAGCCTTTTCTGCCCACCTTTAAAGATTTAATGGCAAAACAAGTGGACAAATTATTTATAGAAATGCTACAGCTTTTAAAACATGTGCAAATGTAAATGGGGCTACAGTCTGGTTCTGTAATACATCATCAGCACAATAGAAATGTGCAATAGGTCATCCCAAATCCAGTTTTTGCCTGCACCTCCTGCATTACTTAAAATGTGAAAGCCTGGGGTAACCTCAATTTCTGTGCAAGAGTGCATATTTTCCCTTCTCCTGATCCAGTGTGGGCCTCAGAAAATAAACAGGCTCTCAATTAATTAATATTTTAAGCGTGATGTGGAAGAAGAGTGTTTATGTTGGTGCAATACCCAAACTCTTGCTGAATATCTTTAACTAAAAGGTATAGGAGCAAAGGCCTAAGTGAGTTACCCAAACAGGACTAAAAAGCTGTGTTGTCATTCCCCTCTGATGAAATTTCTTTCTGTGAGTTCAATTAGGTCTTCAGCTTTGATTTCCACACCTTCAGAGTGGGAAGATTATACTGATCCTTTACCATTGGGAAGGAAGAATGAGAAAGGCAAACATTGCTTAATGAAGTTTGTGTAGTAGCAGCAGCCCAGAAAAGGAAAAGAAGGCATAGTATGAACATGGAATAGAAAATTTTGCTTTTTTCCAAGAGAAGCTGTAACTGAAATTATTAAAAAGGAAATGTATAGAAAGCTTTATATTCAGGAAAGAAAAAAAGGAAGAATAAATTTAACATAAGAATTGAATGGAGATATTACTGTTTTCAGCTTTTGGAGGCAAAATTTAATATCTCTTCTATATTCTTTTACTTTATGGCAGAGGGTTTACATCCTCTGGACTGGAGATGATTATTAATAGTGACAACTGACCTTGGGAGGGTCTGTCACTAATTGACTAACAAAAGAAATAAGTAACAAAGCAAATATATCTAAGAGTTACAAGGATACATGCATCATCTCATAGAAAAAGGGAACTAGAAGGCCTGCAGACTCCCCAGTTCAGTCAGGAAATTGTTTCCCAACATTTATTTTAATGTTATTCCCTATCTCCATGCACTGTTACAGCAGCTCCTTACATTGTTTGCATGAAAGTAGATAGGTTGAAAACAATCCTGTAAAATTTATGAAAAACAGCCATCTTACATTTAGAAGTACCCAAAATAACCAAGAACATAACTGCCCTCAGATCATAATAAAACTTGGGCTGTGCAATGACCTTGTGGTCAGAATAGGAAGTGGTAAGTTTACTTGAAACCAGAGAAGATCCCACCCCCCCACAAATAACTTTTTATGGCTGCTACATGATGTTAGGGCTAATTCTGGTAAATCCCAAAATAAGACAGAGTGAGCTATCCTTAAATTGTTGACTGTTGCTTAAACTAGGAACCAGGCAAAAATTAAATTATGTTACTCCAAAAGATTGTTCAAAATGCAATTTGCTAGATAATACTAACTTTTCTGAGTCACTGAAATGCTATCTTCTGACTACTGTAAAATACTTCTAAGAAATAAACATTTCACCTTAATGCATGAGTACTCATAGATAGTACATCAGCATTGCATCCACTATGACTAAAGCCATTATGCACACGGTCCTGGCAGATTGCCTGAATCATATGGGACAGTTGCTATTTTCTGATGGGATGTCTTATGTCTGTAACCATGACAGCAGGAAATGTAGAGCTGGAAATTCTAGGAGTTCAGAAAACTCATAATAAATTGATATTTTTTATTTAATGTCTTACTCCCTGAAGTGTCATGATTATTTCAGAATATTTTTCTGCTTTTCTAAAGTACTTCAGTGGTTCTTGAGAAGTCATTTGCCTTCCATATCTTTGAAGTTAAAAGTCTGTTAGAAAGAACACAGAAATAAAAGCTTCTTGATTTTTAGTTTCAAGAATATTTTATTACTTTTAGGTATTAACTTTTGGAGCCAGAAGGCTGGATCTACCTGTAACAAAAATATGACTAGCACTGAAGAATAATTCATACTGCCTGTAGCTTTCAATATCTGTTAGACTTTGAAATATGTGTTCACTACACAGAAGGGGTGGAAATGGATAAGAGCAGTTAATGTATCATTTAAAAAAAATTTCTAGGGCCTTTATAATTATTAGTACTATCACAATGGACAATTATGCGTTTTATCATAATGTGTGAATTTGGTCCTATTTTTTTTTTTTGCGTTCCTCACTCTATTCTGTGAAGCAGCATTGTAACTGTTTGGAAAAACAAATTGTGCAGTAACGTATTTGTAGGTCTACCTTTGTGAGAGGCCACCACAGCAGGGGATGAAGTTAATTTTCTTGTTCTTTCCTGTGGGAAGGGTCAGAAGTATAGAAAACCAATAATCTGTGATAAAAATAAGCCCTAAATGTACCTTAATGGAAGATGAGTCTTATAGGCAGAAGAGCAGAAAAAAAATATGGAAAATGCTTGTGAATCACCTTTAGGATGTATTTTAAGACTTTCATACATTCCAATGGACAATGGTTTTTTATATCTCTTAGTAAAAAAATAGTACTGCTGATTTCATAACAAGCAAGCAGAAGATGGAAAAAATACTTTTACTTTGAAAGTGGGAGAGAGAAGGAGGCTGCAGATACTTCTCTGTAGAGAAAGACAATTGTTTCTTATTTTATGGATGCTAGGATGTAAATAATGAAATTACTCCTATTTGAAAATACCACAAAATAGAGAAAAATTTACAGTAAATACTGAAGCACATAGCCTGGGAAAACATCAGTGAACTTTTCTAAGTCAAAGCATTCAAAACTGTGTGAAGCTCCTTGCCATCCTTCCAGAAAGAAGTCCTTGAGTCTTTCTGTGACTAAGCATCCTGACCCTGTAAGCTCACTGTTCACATCATTCACCCCAGATTCCACTCAGGGCATTGTCAAGGGCATTCACCCCCCAAGAGGGTTGCTGCCTGTCAGTGGGATGAGGTGGAGCTGGGCTTGGGGCTGGGGATAACATACAGCAGCATGCACAGGCAGTGCAGGCAGCTGCTGAGGAGGCTGACTCTGCCACTGGGGGAGCAGCCACTGATGATCACGGCTGGGAATTATATGTAGCTCAGCTGGCAGCAGCTGTTTGTGGAAATTGCAGGAGTCTTGAAAAAAACCCCCATTTTATGGCCCCTGTGATAATAATCATGAATGTTGCAACATAATAAAACATGTATCTGAGCTACAACCTTCAGATGTCTTTCTGCGTTTTGGCCCCTTCTCTCCAGCTGGGGAAGGGGAGATTTATTCAGAAGAATAAGCCCATCCCTGCTTGTTGTAAAATGGGTAAGTGAAGGAAAAAAAAATCCCCAAATACCCCGAACAGAGAAACAATCAAACCACAAGCTCTGTTGTGTTGTTAAAGTTGTTTAAAATTGGCACTGTTCACATACTTGTTATTTTGGCTATGTGGTCTCAGCATTGCAAGGATGCAATTCTCAGGGAAGTGTCTTCATCTCTAGGCTACAGAAATAGACTTCTATTTGCTTAGTCTCCCTTACTGGCCCCATAAATCTTGCATTCCTTTTCTGCGTAGTCGTACAGCTTCAGCAGAATTGTGGCTCCATGCCAAGTTGCGGACTAACTTGTGGTTCTCATTTCTGAGAAACTGAAGCAGTGAACTGAAACCCCTTCATAGCAAGGAGGGTTCAAAAGCCACCCTTCTCCTTTTGTGAGTTAAACAATTCCATGTCCGTTTGGTCACAGTTCGTGTAGCTGAGCAGTTTATTCCTTCAGTTGCAAAAGTGCCCGTCTTTTATGCCAAACCCCTTAACTTCCCTTAGTCCTCACACTATTCCCAAATCCTTGCTGCATCTCCTACACCTGTTTGGCTGGATAAATGGCAGGATATGCTAGTTGGGCTGGTGCACTGCTACACAGAAGATGGCTGGCCACTGATTGTTATTCTCTCAGGGACTGGATAAAGGCTGAATTATACCAGTCTTGGCTCCTCTCTGCCTAATTTCTGGTCTCATAAAACCTCCAGACCCATCAGCCTTCTGTCCTCTCCAGGAGGTGAGGCAATCACAACTAAACAACCAGACACTGTAATCTGATTGAGAAATTATGAGAAAAAACTACACCCCACATAGGCAGGATCCCACAGAGACAAGCCTGATTTCTGCAGTTACCTCTCTCCCACTAAGAAGAGATACCTTGTCCTGTTATCCCCTCCCACCAAATATCTTCTGGGTGACTGTAGATGAGCATTTCAGGGCTTCCAAAAGTGAATGTTGTCCCTTGTCCGGCATGAAAGAAATACCTTGATGATCCAGCTCTGATGGATTTTGCTGAATACATTTTAGTTGTGTTTGTTGTTACAAAAGTCTATGGTGTGGTCATTCGTTTAAGAAAAAGTTAGGAAAAATTCTGTCAGGGATAATAAAAATTCAGCTCATGCCGACAAACAAAGCAAATGTTTCAGCTTACTTACACATGTTTTTACCCCCATTTAGTAGTTCTATGTCATATTCTGTTCTTTATGTGTTTTCATATGCATGCATTTTTGCACATGTACTTGTACACTGATGGGGATAGTTGAGTGCTGCAGGCTGCTAAGGTAGAAGAGAAGAAAAGTTCTGCTTATAGAATCTTCAGAGAGTAATAGAGAACTGACCTATGCTGCAGGAACTGATGGCTGTTCAGTTTCCTTAAGGAAGTAATAATTTCTCAAAAAAAAAAAAAAAAAAATTAGTGCTAATTGAAATGGTCTTTATGAGTAACTATACATGAAGTGGTTTATTAAATCCCTTATATTTCCAGAATCTTTAGGCTTTTAATTTCAGTGTAAACTAGGGTTTTGGAATGATGGAACTATGCCATTTCTACTTATTTAAGAATAAGTAGAATTTAAAAAATATATTTACCAACTTAAATAATAACTGACTTTGATTTGTTCAAAATAAATAGACATAGGAAATTTCAATTAACATACAGTGAGAAAGGCAGACGAATCAAAATTTTTAATCAATTATAAATTAATCTTAAGAACCAGAAGCCTCAAATATTTCCAAGGGTGAGAATACCAAACTGTGTAGCACTGATTATTCACATAAAAAGTCAGACTGCTATGAGAGATTTTCATATGGCTTTTTAAGAAACAAGCTTTAATGTATAAAAGATCACAGTCAAGATCTGGAAAACTTGTGTAAACTGTTCTTAAAATGATTAAGAGGTGATTCAATTGACTTTTTTCAACACCTGTTCTCATTTCACTTGGTATTACATAAATTTCACTGGAATTGAAGTTGTCACCACTGTAGGTGGACATGCAGTCATACTGTACAACATGGCTTCAGAAATATAAAGGCATAACTTGAATTTCTCAGAAATTAGTGGTAAGGACAGTCCACAGTTCCCCCCTAAACGTCTTGGTCTCCTAGACAGAGGAATCAAAAAGTCCTTCTGGAAAATAATAATTCTATCCCAGGAACCAAGAGCCATTTCAACTTCTACTGGGATTACAATTTTCTCAGTTTGATTCAAATTCTGTCATGCTGTCATGTTAGCTCAGGCTCCCCCATTCTTCAGAACTGGCCATCTATTGGCCTGTCCTGACCAGAAAAGCTAAAAAGTTTTCTCTCCAGGCAGGGAATCCCCAGTACAGGGACTAGTTTGTGCTACACAAGTGCTTCTCCTACATGTATCTGTCTGAAGATACATCTACCTATACAGAAAACTAGACCTGCAAGCTGAAGCACAGCTCTTGAAGCCAGTGTAGATGTGACAAGTGGTGAAGCACTTGGATCTAGTTCACACGTGAAACAGAGCATAGTTCTGAATTATTTAGATGCTGATTTTACAAGGCAGTGTCCAGGTCCGCCCATTTATAAGCTCCTCCTCCACTGGAGAGTGGTTGGTGTAGCTTTCAGCTGAAGGATGTACTAAACTGCTTAATGCTAATGCAATGTCTCTCCAGTACCTGGGGTGCATCCTGTACTCCTCTATGCTTTGCTCTTCAAAACTTAGACAAGCAAAGTTAAAAAATCATGTATAATTTCTATAGCTGTTTTCTGAAACAGTTTTAAAAACAGCTTTAGGAAATGTGTAACAATATACATGAGATAGGTAATAAAACAAGTTTAACACATTAAGGAATGGCAATTATATTATTTGCATGCAATGCTAATTATTGTATTGTACATCCTAGTTTCTAGTACAAGATAGGAAGCTTTTATAAATTACTTTTAATAAATGGATATTTGATTATTAAATTTGTCTTATTGTTATAATATGAAGCATTTTAATTCATTGCTTTGAAAAATTATCAATTCCATCTTACTCAGGGATAACACTAGACCTTTTAGAAGCTGACAAGTGAAGCTTGGAATGTACATTTGAAATGTAGCTTGAAGTTTAGTTTCTGACAGATTATGCCTTTAGTGACAATCCCTGTGTCCTTACAAAGTATGTTCTAGGGGTGCAACAAAAGGACAGCTGTGTAGCTCTCATGTGCCCTACTTTCTGCCATAAACACTTATTTACAGATACCAGTCTACTAACATAAATGTACTGACCACCAGAACATAGTAATATTACTTTGAATGCAAGTAATGAAAACTTAAATTTATCTATCTATCTATCTATCTATCTATCTATCTATCTATCTATCTATCTATCATCTATCTATTTATATTGAAACAGTTCTATAGAAGTTGCCAGACTGTAAGAATGTCTTACAACAAAATAATGAACTTGAAAAAGTAGTGCTTTTTGGGAAAGAATTTATAGTTGTTGATATTATTCCTGTCCACTGAGGACAGAAATTATCCATAGACAACCAACATACAAGTTACACAATCTCACATTTTTATATATTTGGAACTCTAGTCCTGCACTTCTGAAAGTAATGAAGATTTTCCAACTGCCTTCAGTAAAAATGAAGTCCACGCCTGAATAAGGAAGGCTTATTTTAGTAATATGAAGAATCTTGATCTGTATTATATATTTATGCCCTGAATATCAGAAAAGTAAACAGGATGAAGTGTGAGCTTGCCTTTTGTCATTTTATGTGTGGTAGAACTTTTACTAATTCATTCCAGAATGGATGATTCTGCTTTTCAAAAATTTTCAATGATGATGTGATTAAAACTCAGTCAAGTTAATCTATGTGGTATTATTTTTTTGTAAACATCAGATTTAAATATCTTAATATTTTTTAGATAATGTTAGAGAATTTATGGGAGGGAAAATAAATTTGAAAGAGTGGCTAGGAAGTTTTTAAAATTCAGAAATGAAACATTTTTCAATGATAGGACAACAGAATATGTTCTGTACAGACATATTATAAATTAAAAAGTAAGATTAAAAGAAGTCAACAGTTTTCAAAAGTGATTGAAAGAGAGGAGGATTTGCTTAACATTGGATTTTGATGGTGAAATGTACATTGCAGGTGTGAAACCATTTACATTTGTGATGAATGTTAAACATCACAGAACCACAGAATAGTTGAGTTTGGAGGTCATCTCCTGAGATTGTCTAGTCCACCCCTGTGCTAAAGCAAGATCAGGTAGACCAGGTTGCTTAGGGCTCTGTCTAGTCAACTTTAGTATATCTCCAAGGATGGGGACTCCACAACCTTTGTGGGCAAAGCATTATCTTTGGGAAAGCATATCTCACTGTGTTTGCAATGATGTGCTTGAGATTGAAATACAGAAGTTAAAAAAGATAATATATAGGTATATATCTTTCATCTGAAAATAATATAATGCAGTTCACCTTCATACTGGGGAAACACTGGCAATACTTCAGAGGTAACTTTTTCAGGACAGTTCAAATATAGCTTCAGAAATATTTTTTAAAAATTTATGATAAAATTACTGTTCTATCCAGAGATGTCCACTTCTGTTAGGTGTCCATAAGGAGACTTTACTATTGTCTATGCATTTTTCCTACCAACCATTCACTTAGCATTTCATATTCTGTTTAAAAAAAAAAAAAAAAAAAAGGAAAGAAAAGAAAAGAAAAATGGACTAGTTAGGAAAGAACATTTTAATTTTGTGGTAAATCACAATGACTATAAAAACTTTGCGCTATTCCAAGTCACAGTATGAAAGGAAAGCTGGGTAAGGCAAGTGTTATTTAACACTAAATAATTTCATTTCCATGACTTCATCGGAGTTACATATCAACTATTCAGAAAGTAGTCCCAAAGAGAGTCTTTAATTTAAACTGTCTGATGTTCTTTTGGCAGTTGTAGTGAAACCAAGAGATTTGTTCTCCAGAAAACTTGTACATAGTTTCAGAAGAAAGAAAATGGGGGATGTGGATTGTGTTTCTTTTTAAGGTGGACTTTACTGCAAGTTATTCAGTTACTGTCAAACAGACAGTATTCTTTTCTGAAATTATTATAATTAACTTTGTACTTTTTTAAAAAAAGACTACTACCTTTTAAATAGCAGGAAATGTTCTCTGTCTGAAAATGCTAAGACACAGTGAAATTAATAAATACCATACCTCTTTCTGAAAGCAGTTTTTATTCACACAGTTCAGTGGAATTAAACACGTTAGAATTTTCCCAAACTGAATCCTTTGCTTCAAACTATAACTCAGATATATCCTTAGAAAATGGCATAACAGAAATGTGAATAAATTAAGTCTGACATAGCAAAATAAAACTCCTTTTTAATCTCTGGAGACAGAAATGTTTTCAGATAAGTCTTCATAAGCTTTTTCAGGAAACGAGTTCTAGAAATTGTGTTTACTAAAAGATAAATGCTGCTTAGAAAAGTATTGACCCTTATTTAAAATTGTTTCTTCAAAGTCAATTGCTTTTTCTCTTCACTGTCCCTAGGTCTGGAAAGAGTGCCAAAAGACCTTCCTCCCGACACAACTCTGCTGGACTTACAGAACAACAAAATCACTGAAATTAAAGATGGAGATTTCAAGAACTTGAAGAATCTTCATGTAAGTGTATAAATGAACTAGAATTAGCAAAAAAAAAAAAAAAAAAAAAAAAAAAAAAAAAAAATAAAAAGGGGGGAAAGGTGGGTTTTTTACCTGGCACTCAGCTTTTTAAGGAAAACTGATGAAATATTCTGTGATCTTCCTCCACCAACCCAGCCTATTTACGTGCTTTCCCAATCCTCTCCTGCAAACTCTCTTCTCACATCACAGAAGATTCTCATCTTGTTTCAGTTTTTCATACCTATCTTCTGTCCATTCAATCTCCTGATTTCTACTGTAACCTCTCTAATGTATTTATTTGTGTTTTCAGTCACTTTGTCACAGTGACCTATTTATTCCTATTTAAAAAGCAAATCGAACTCAACGCTGCCACCTTGCTCACTTACTGCTGTACTCTGTCCCCTCCCACTTCTAAACTCATGGAGTTTAGTGTATACCATGCTTATCAGCAGTTTTCCTGTATGAATTTTAGTTCAAGAATCTTTTCAAATCAATATTATTCCCCCTTCACTGCAATGAATTTCTATTTTTGCAATAACCTTTCCCTAGCAAAACTCCATCATTGTCCTCCTTTACCTGACAGTCTTTTCCAACACTGCTGTCTGTTTTCCTCTTTGCTGAAATATTTTCCTTCCCTGGTTTCTGTGACTGCCCTTTTTTTTCTGGTTCACTTATTCTTTTCCAAGTTTCCATCAGACAGCTACCTTCCTCTGTTTCCATATTTTTTGTTTCTCTGTCTGAGGTCCTCCTCCCTTATTTCTAGACTTCTCACCATCATCTTAAAATTCATACCTCATAGTCTTTCCACAGTTTTATTGATATATCTTTTTATTTCCCAAACAGAAAAAGCCTATTACTTCTCTGCCTTTGGAAGTATTATCCCAACTTAGGCATATTTCCGAAAGTATTATTTTTCTAGCCTTTCACCAACTCAATTTATACTCTGTATTATTCCATTTGATCCTTTTTGATTATAACCAATATAAAATACTTGTCTTTGGCTTCCTGTCTCTCTTCACAGCTTCTTTTTATTCTATTGTTTTCATTCACATCCAAGAAACCAATGGCCCCTTTTTATCCATTCATGATGCCAATGCCATCACCCAGATAAGCACCGATTCAAACAAAAATCTGCATTCAGCCTTTCATACTTGGAAAAAAAAAAATTCTATATACATTTATCTCCTTAATTTCTTCCAAATTCCCTCTTAAATTTTTGTTTTAATGCAATATCAAGAAGAAAAGTTTTAAAAAATGTCTAGGAATAGGCACAATACTAGTCTGCCCATATTTCAAGGAGTTGCATGAATAAATCATGGTGAGGTTCAGATAATATAATTTTAGCATAGGTGTCTGTATTTGAACTAGTTACATACGCAACCTCTACAGTCAACAAAGAGTAATAGGTACTTGTACATCACATTACATCTCATTTGGATTTAGAATGAAATTACTTGTGGCCTAGAATTTTTTTTTTCAATTGCTCTACTTGGCTACTGAACATATTGGATTCCCTAATTCCTGCTCACTTGTTTCAGCTTTCTTCTACCTTGGAGAGAAGTCCTGTGTTTTCAGTGAAGATCATCTGCAAGATGCTAAAAAAGAGAAAAGTCTTGTTGCTGGAATTAATCTATTTTCAAATCTTCTTCATGACACTGCATGAAATGAGTCAGAGTATGGTATTGCAGATGAAAAGCACTGCCCCAGTCACTTCTGTCTATTTGGCACTCAGCTTAGGTCTCTATTAAACATTCTGCTGTAAGTTAAGCTGTTGTGAACTTTGTCATCTCACTAAGGTTAATTCTGTGACTTTTTTTTCTTTCTTTTATTACAGCAGATATAATGAAACAATGAATTAGATAGGTAACTCTTCAGGGAAGAGAATATTTATTTATCTTACTCCCTGAAATACCCAGTACTTGCTTAGGGACCAGTAGAAATCATACAGAAGAGTGAGAAGAGTAACATAAGTTTTAAATAACCCTCAAAACCACACAGTTTTTCTGGATTTACTCAAGAACAAAAAATGATCCTCTCATCAACTCCTCAAAACAGTAATTTAGTGTGCACTGCATTTATATAACCAGGCATCATCTTTACTCTTAGCAGGCATTCTTCTTCTTTTTGTGTAATACCTAGGAATGATTCCTATTACTCACCTTGCAATTAAATATTCTTCAGATTCATAGTGAAAGGTGAATATTGTTTCTAGATAAATAAAATTCAAAAGATTTGATATTGACAGAGCTCCATTATCACCTTTGTTTTAAGGAGATATATGTGTCTGTGAGAGAGATATATATATATATGAGATATCTGAGTGTATATATAGATATCCTGTATATGCTTTTTAATCATATTCCCCATTAAACATGGTTTGTGTTAGTTTTACACTTGAAGTGTGATGTTCAAAAGTTTCTAGATTCCTTAGACTTTACTAAACCTTCTTATATTCTACTTAAATGGAAGATTTACATAAACTATTGTTATTCTTGTTCCAAAATCTAAAATTATCAGCAACTGCAGTTAACCTCTTGCAGGAAGCGATCGCTTCAGGGAACAATTCCTTAAATATGAATTTTCATAGATCGTGAAAAAAATGAACAATATATTCAGTTTATTCCTTTTGAATATTCCTTTTATACTCCTTTATAATTTCTATAGACACCACTAACCATAATTGTAAAAGTTTTAGAAGAGATTTTCATGAACAACCTGGGTTGAACGTAAAGTTTGACTTGTACTAAAAACCATATGAAGTCAGGAGTAAAGAAGGGTTCTACGTATGACTTGCCTGTGACTTCTCTTTCAGAACAAATGTAATTCCTTATGCTCTGAGTGCACAATACACAGAAATAAAAATGAAAGAGAAATGAGTACATATGAAAACATTATTTCAGAAAATTTTCCTGAGTAGATAGAGGAACAGTTAAAATTTGCAGCTGTGGAAATATGGCAAACAACTAGGATTAAGGGAATATTTATCTGCAAATAATAGATGCCTGCCAGAAAACACCAAAGTCAACAGTTTTGGTGCAGTTAATATTTTTATAGTTTCAAAGTTATACAGGAAAAAGTGGCTAAACTATTAATGTTGTACTACAAAAACTCAGTAAGACTTCACACTATTTAAAAATGAAAGATAAGATGTGTTTGTTACCAGAAGACTTGGAAGAATAGGGAAAAAAATGAAGCTGAGGACTGAGTTTTGTGGTTTTGGAAAACTTGTTTATGGTTTAGACCTATGGCAAAACAATCAGGTAGGTGCTATTGGAGAAGTCAGGAAAAAAACTTCTTTGAAACTGTCAGGATTTTCCAGGCAGAATGACACTTCTGGATAGACTACAGTACTTTTAGCCCATGGACACAATAATCCAAAATACTACATGGGTAAGGCCTCATGCAGAGTGAAGAAGGAGTCTACAAAAACAACACACGGAGTTGCATGCTGAGTGCCAAAGCCAAAGCAAACCAGCATAACACCTGGCATTTGGAAAAAGAGGAAAAAGAAACTACTGTGTATTAGATCACTGTAAGAGCAGCACAAACAATGGAATACCAACTACATGCTTTTCCAACAGGAATATTTCAATGGCAGTTTTAGTAGAGCAAAAGAAGATGAATGTACAATTGGCCTGAAATCAAATGGAACATTGCTTAATTTAAACTGGCAGATCTATGCAAAGCCATGGTTGTGCATATAATGGTGCTAAAACAACTTGTATTCATACCAAAAGACAAGACCTGCATGAAAGATATAAAAGATTTGAATTTGGGACTTAAGCTCACTATGTGATTATCAACAGTAATGTATGGGCAACACTGAAACACTCTTTATAATAATATCCAGTGGAAAAATAATGAGAAAATGCATCAGAAAATTGTCATACACTTTTTTTTTTTCTTTTTTTTTTTTTTTTTAATGAAGGCTTGTTATAGGACAAGAGCCCAGATTTACTGAAGAAAAGACTAAGAGCATCTTCCAGGGATATAGAAAAGCTCCTAACAGATCAAAAAACATTAATGAAAGAACACAGTCTTCTGATGACTCATTACATGTTCCATTCCCTTTTCCCAGGCATAATTAAAAGAGAAGTTAAACAGGCATGATGCTCTGCAAATTGCAGAATGAAAAATTAGTAACCCCTGGCATACTATGAAAAACCAAAGACAGGTATCCCTGTCCAGTTTCTGCCTCTGAACTCAATTCTCACTATCATCAATGTCAGGTATTCTAAAGGGGACTGGTGCACCATCATGTTTTGTTACACCTTTGTCCTCTTCCTGCCTTAACTGTAGATCATGGGCCTTTCAGAAGATAGCTTGGATTCACGGGCTTTTTATTCCTTCAAGTTTACCAATGCTTATGATTTTTAGAATGAATTTTAAAAAGAATATTTATTTTGTAGAATTCTGTCTCCTGGTATAACACAGTTAGAGAAGGAAGTCAAGTTCTGGTTTATATTTCTGTGTTTTTTCTGCGGGGTTTGTTTTAGTTGTTGTTATTTTTCTAAGTGTACATCCACCTTTTAATATTTCAGCAGAAAAGCTTGACTATATGTCCAGGCTGAGTATGATTTAACAACTCAAAACATAAGGCAAACAAAAAGGATTGAATTTATTATTATTTTTATTTGGATGTTTGACTCCTGAGCTTAAAATTCTTAAAGCATTACTGTTCCTAGTACAACTGTAATAAAAATCAGGTAATAATATAATACATAACCCAGGAAATGAAAGAAATTCCATTAGGTCAGCAGATTGGCTTTTCAGTTTAAACCCTAAGGGACACATTCATCATTAAAGATTTGATGTTAGGTAACAGTACCATCCCCAGCTGGAAAAACAGACTTATCACTGTTTGTTATGGCTGACAACATTTTGCTGATCATTTTACAGTTCAGTTCTAATTTTGGTAAGACTCAGATTCAAACTATTCTAAACGAAGAAGAACAGAATTAGGGAAGGAAACTCCACAAAACAGTCCCCTGAGATTCTCACATAATGAAATTAAACACACTCACAAAAAATTCCCTGCTCCCCACTGGCAGACAGGGCAGAAAAATTTAAGTTTTGGTAACCCCAAGAAGAACAATCCTATGCTAGTTCCTACAGGATTGCCACACACTCCCTCTGCAGTTTGTCAGGGTGTATTTTGACAAAAGCCTGCCAAAAAGTGTTCCAAAATTTTCCTGAATTGAGAATCCTCCTTTTTGTTTTGGAAATAAATATTTGAGGTAGAAACTAGGCCAGAGGGAGCTAAATGGCCAGGGTCCCACTGACTTGAATGGAGCCAGCATCTATTCCTGTCATACAGAGATTTTTTTTCTTTTTTTTTTCTGACTACACTAATACGAGAGGTGTTTCAGGAAAAAGTAAGCCATTTTTGGAGCAAAACTTGGATTTTTTTTTCTCTTTGAGCACTGCTTAAACTGATGGTCAAAATCGTCCACAGGTATTACCACAGTGCAATAAGAAACTCAGTGTTTACCATGCAATGTTTGCATGCAATATATGATAAGGGATAAAGGCTTTATCTCAGAAAAATAAGGATCAAGGCTAATTTTTCTCTTATTCATAGGAAATTGCTATGAACTCTCTAGGTCTGACTAAATGACGTCTTTAATACTTGTTGTACTTGTGCCTTTTTATTTTCTCTTTCTTTGCTGCCTCTTTTCTTACCTATGGCTAAATACCTTCACATCCATACTAGGTTATGCTGAAAGCTGTACATTGGTGTGCTCAGCCATTTGTATTGTGACTGCTTCAACTCTCTTTCTTTTTCTTTTTCGTTTTCTTTTTTTTTTTTGGGTGGAGGGAGGGAAGGAGGTGGTAGAAGGACTCTTTTTTGCTTCCACTAAAAATGGAAGCATGGCAGAAGACAGATTTTTGAATAGAAGTTTGAATTCCTATGGCTCTGTTCTAGATTGTCAGATTTCTGCTAAATCATTTCATACAAGCAGCATCACAAGTGCTATCTGTGGCCAAGGGCTCCAGCACTTTCAACACTTTCAGGTTGACCCTTATTTTTCCTTCCAAGTACTTCTTCCCCTGTACAAAATTTTTATATGCCCTTTAACAAGATGAATATAATGCCCCATCATGCCATCTGGGACTTATTCAGGATAGCTTGTCCATGTGGCATGTTTTTGCCTAACATCTCTTCCTCAACAGAACTGCCTGCAGATGTTTTCCCTAGGTTTTTCTCCTCTAGTTCCTGTTTTCATTGACCTTCAAATTCCCCTGAGGTTTTAATTTTATTTTATTTTGTTTTAACTTTTGTTACATGTAAACCATACGGGGCACATTCTGAGGAAAGTAAACAGCATTGCTTCAAGGCTAATAACCTAGTTCTGTAAGTCTTGCATATAATAGAGTTATTGTGAAGTGGAAAAGGAACCCAGGGGTATGACTTGCCAGGTGCTATACTGGTGTGTTATCCTCATCATTTGCTGTTGCTCTGGGAGACAGTAAAACTTTTCTTGCAAATTTTGATGTGTAGTTTTATTTCTTCTTCTTTACAGCTGCACAAGAGTGTGGAAAAATAATGCAGGTTTAAAATACCAGGAGCAGAGATTGCAGAGTAGGGTGTAAGTGGGAAATAATATTCTGGTACAAAAAAGTTGAAAACCTACAGGCTTCTGATACATTCCCACCTTATACCCTGTACATACATTCCCACTCTGAAATAAGTATTTTTAAACATACCTTTAATAGATACCATCATTTGTAAATGAGACTTTCTGAATGCTTGAATAAAACAACAGTTCTGTGTGTTTCTCCAAGATAACATGATCATATTAAAGATAAGTCATTGGCAAAACAGAACAGATTAATCCTAGATACCTAGATAGTTTCTAGTTCTGGTCAGGACTGTCAGTTCCACTCTGAAGAGCTCTAACAATCCTCTTAACAAAACTACTCAGACAAAATTGAAACTACAGTGCCTAGCTGAATGTATACTTATCTATTTCCAGCAAGAAATATTTCACATCGTATCATCAGCTGTGATAATCATATCCCAAACATTTTTTTATCTAAAAGGCAACAAAGTTCAAGTAAATAATTAAAAAGGTAAAAAATGTAAGGCAAACTTTTAGGTTAAACAAAGCAGTAAAAAACAGGATGTAGGATAAAAATATAAAGGGCTGATAAGGTGAGTTTAAACTCATTGAATGTTGACTTAGAGATCTATGGAAAAGAAATTCATGGTAAACTTAAAAAAAAAAAGAAGAATGTAATTAACAGTAGCACATTCAGTTTTTCAGTTATCATGATAAAAACAATGAAGAAGGCTCATCTGCTGTACCCCTCATAATAACTGGATTGTTTCCCATGTCCTAGCATTGTGCACATAGCCGTATTAAATACAGACAGAATCTACATCTCTATCACTATTCTTGCAATGGTGACTCGTGTTCTTATTGCAGTTCTTATAGCTCAGGCTTAAATAAAAGAGAGTTGAGGCCATGGCTTCTTCTGAACAATATATTTATTTTGGGAGAGGCTTATTGTTAGGGAAATACTCCACTGAACTGTGAGTGACCTCTTCTACCTCCTCTTGCAAATGTGTTATTGCTAGCTAGCATACAAAATTAAAACCAGATATGCTCAGCTTTACGTGTACTGCTTGCTTTGCTCAGGATGATCTGCAAAATGAGTCTGTCAGAGGAAAAAAAAACACACATCAAATAGCATTTTAAACTATCTTCTGACCTTTCAGTTTTCATTCAGATGCTGTCACAGATGTTGATGCACCTCTTGCCAGTGTTTTAATATTTAACTGAGTAGAAAATGTCGAATGCTCAGTTTTCCTCCAAGAAATTGACTAAAGTGTAATTCTGAAAACATTGCTATTTAGCAGTAACTATTGCCTTCTCTTTTTAAAAATAGTATAATGGAGTTTGCGAACAAAGATGCTTTATAGCTATTCTCTAGTAATAACTTGATATTACAGCTTATATCGTATATTTTATACAGCCCATTCTACCTAACTCACTGCAGAAAGTTTCAGCAATATAAGTCTGATAAGTAGATAGCAAATAGATGGTATGGTAGGATTCATTCTGGCATATAACATATATGAAATCCTTTCCATTTGCTGGATTACTTCCATTGCTGAATTACTGCTCTGACTGCTCTAACTGTAATGGTACTTTCTTCTCCCTTTTTGTGTCATGGTTGGTTAAACATTAAGAGGGTTATCATCAGTGTAAAATTTCAGAGACATACAGAGACCACCTATTACAGGTAACAGAGGTTTCATGGAGGCCTTTCTTCCCTGATAGTATAAAGAACTAATTTGCTTAGAGTTACCCTGAGTCTAAATACCACAACTGTCCTGAGAACTAGACTAGTCAGAATGAATATGGTCCATGATCCCTAACTGCAGGACTTAGATTATGATGCTTCAAATAGCTCCCCTTTCACATCAAGTTATGCTAAAAAAAAAAAAAAAAAGAAAAAAAAAGTTTATATCTCTGTAAAAATGAAGTTAATATCAGACGGGAATCTAGTAAGTGCAGTCTATAAGACTAACAGGAAATAAATGATGACACACATATTTTTACTAAGCTGTGTTGTGCTTTCATTGTATTGAGTGATAGAATTTTCTTTTCAGGAAAAATTGGTTAGGATGGTTGTGTGATGACATGTAAGGTATAAAAAGCATACTCAGAAAAAAGAAAATCATAAAAAAAAGCAGATAAAAATACTGATGTTAGTTTTATGTGAATGTCTTGTTTTTCACACCTTTCAAATGGAAGGATTGTACTTATTCTTGGGTATAAATTATGGATGTTAACAAGCTACATATACCTCAGCAATGAAATAACACATGTATTTGTTATGTAAGCCTTGTTTATCTTTGACTGGTTTGGAAGTTCTTAATTTATTTGATTTAGTACTGTATTATGGTTTCTTCATCTCACTAGATTGACCATCAAAAGACACTGGAAAAGAATAACCAGTTAAAAATGTTTCATTCCTAAAATAATTTCCCTAGTAATTGTCTGAGATCTCCATTATTACTCCACAGGCATTGATCCTTGTTAACAACAAAATCAGCAAAATAAGCCCATTAGCTTTTGCTCCTCTGAAGAAACTGGAACGACTTTATCTGTCCAAGAACAACCTGAAGGAACTTCCAGAAAACATGCCGAAGTCTCTTCAGGAGATACGGGCTCATGAGAATGAGATCTCCAAGTTGAGGAAAGCTGTCTTTAATGGACTGAATCAAGTTATTGTCTTAGGTACGAGAAATTATAACAAAATCAACTCTGTTTTTTTCAATATGTTGTTTTTAGTTCAATCAATGATTTTATGTAGAAAACCAAGAAATGCTCCAATAAATTGCACTTCCAAATTAGCTTTGACCTGAAGGATATAGGTACCTACACTGCAGCACAGCTCACAACCATGTTTTGTTGGCAGAACTAGGCACGAATCCAATCAAGAGTTCAGGCATTGAAAATGGAGCTTTTCAGGGGATGAAGAGGCTATCCTACATCCGTATTGCAGACACCAATATTACTAGCATCCCAAAAGGTAAGAGATTCAGTAAATATTTCAGAGATGTGCACAGGTATATAGTGACTTCTAGTCAGCTGAAAAAAAAAAAAAAAGAAAAAAGAAAAAAAAAAAAAAAGAAGTATTATTATGGAAGCCTTTTGAATCTCTAGAGTATCCATTACTTGGATACATTATTTTTTTCATCAGTTGACTTTTACTGGTTTGGAAACTTTTATTCTTCTATTATGAGAAGATCCACAAGAGGTGCACTGTCAAAAGTAGGCCATTTTGTGTTATTTTGCTTTTCATGTCTTATAGCTGAAATATAAAGTGGAAGAATGTTTTCACCCTCCAACCCTGTTTGGTAGGCCTGGTCAACATTACACAGATGTAAATTCATGTAGAATTAGCTGAAGTTCTACAAGTATAAAATTAGCCCTCCACAAGTCTGTGGGTTTGAAGCCAAAAATACTATTCCTATACAAAACAGAAACATTTGTTATTTTTAAAGGTATTTAATTGCAAAATGCTATAGAATAAGAACTTCAAAATAATCTGTTAAAAAAAAAGAAAAAGAAAAAAAAAAAGAAAACAAAACAGAATGGTTCCAATCCAGAGGAAATTATATGCAATTTATTCATACTTCAGCCAGAAGTTTGTTTTGAAATAGCTGAAAACTTTTTGAAAGTTAATACTAGTTGTTATTTCTTTCTTCCCACGTTTCCTGTTTTGGATGTTCCTTTAAGGGACCTTAGATACTTAAAATATTTATTTCTCATTTTTTGCTTTCCTGATAAATTTAATTTGCCTAGTATGTGCCTTATCTAAAATAAGATTTAAATTATTTTGCCTTATTTCTATAATGTTTCTGCCAGGTGCCAAATGTTTCTAAATTTATATATGTAGACAGTCTGCCTTAAAGGAAAGCTCTTTCTCTTATGGTTTTTATGTTCCATTTACATTATCATGAAGGCTAGAATTTGTATCAGAGAAGAATTTCATTTACATATTTTTCAAGAATTAACTCTTATATGATGACCTTAGAAACTCAGTCTTACTTCATGCTAAATAAATTGTTACTAGGTGTTTTCAGCTTCCCTGATTGTGAAAGTTCCTTGCCTCATTTAGTGAATTGTTTGTGGCCATATCTAGTAAAGATCTTTTTGTTACTGTAAAAGAGTAAAAGAGCACTATGAAAGTCCTTTAAAAAATATAATAATGCAGTTTTATCAAAATTAATTTGTTGGTGTTCTCTTTTTCAGGCCTTCCTCCATCCCTTACTGAACTTCACCTTGATGGCAACAAAATCAGCAAAATTGATGCTGATGGTCTGTCCGGACTCACCAATTTGGCAAAGTAGGAATTTATTTCTTCTTTCATATAAAGAATTAATTAGAATTGTAACCACCACACACAAATAGAAAACATCATTCTGGGCTTCATGAGTGTTATCATCATTGAAGCAGTACAGAATTTATCAGGAAAAGCTTCTAATGACTTATGTATTGACTTAAGAGAACAAAAGACTTATTTTTTCTAACAATAATATCTATCTGTTTTCAATTATGAGTAATGTAAACTCAGGACAAGTGTTTCCTTGACTTTTTTTTTTTTTTTTAACAAAAAGAAAGATACTGAGAGCAATTAGATTTTTTAAATGATGTTGTGCTTCTTTCATTGTCTTTCCGTCTTTGGATTATGCAGTTTTCTTGGGACGCTACATTGGTCATGCAATTTGCCCTGAAAACTGAGGAAAGAAGCACATGAGAACCAAAATTGCTTGCAACAGTATTTCCTTTGTTTCTCAAGATAGACAAGTCTGCAATGCATCCAGGAACATGACAACAAAAATAATCATACAATAAAATTGAAAAAGTGTAATTTTTTCAGAGTGATTGTACATTGATATTCTCTGCATATGATTTTCAGTAAGTCTCTCTAACTGTAGGAAAATGTTCCCAAAGGACAGTTACAGACATACAGAAATGTTTGTGAATTAGTTAATATTAGATAACATGCAAAAATACTAAAATGGGTCTTTACTATAAGGTATTTTAATACTACAATAATTTAAAACTTCTGTATGAAAATATAAGTGTAATTGTTCTAAAAGACAGTTAATCAGATTACTGGATATAATTCCTGGATCTTCATCTTAATCATTCTACTTGTCATAATAAAGGCAGAAAACAGAAATTAAATCAGTCTAATAGATGCCTTAAAGCACAGTAAGACTTTGAGAAACATGTTGTTTTCCTGACTGTGTCTAGGTGTTTTGTGTTCCACACAAGAGCTTGATGTAGATCTGCTGCCTGTTCTCTTCTAACTCATGAGTTCTAGCAGAACATCAATATTTGTGTTTGTTTGTTTTCCTTGTAAAATTACTCTTAAGTCTTTCCAAAGTCTTCAGATAGTGCTGTGGTGGAAAGAAAATATATCTCATGAATGTAAACTGAACAAAGACTTTGCTAGTTGAATTCAGGAATGAGCTCCAGTGGAGGATACACATACTACACAACTTATGTTACTAATGTCAATATCCTATTAAAGTTTACTAAAAAGATCTAACTCCATACGGTGGAAGTTGCATCAAGTCCAGTATAATGACAATGTTGAGCAGCAAGTTTGTTAAAAAAAAAAAAAGTGGAAGTGGGCTAGAAGGGTTGTTAGAGAGAAAAGAAAGTGAAAATATGTTTGAGAATTTCTTCAAAATGTTACCCACTCACTAATACAAAAGGAAGTAGTATGTCAATATACTAAGCAAGAGTGATTTTTCGAATACTTCATTTTCTTTTCTCATGGGAAAAAGAATAGAAAAGAAGATCGTATTATTTCCTAACACTTTTAATCACCCTGTAGTTTACACACTAATATTGGCTTATTTCATTTGTAAATGTAGCCCAGAGTGACGGAATGTTTGCAACACATTTAGATCAGATGTAATCACACATAATTTCACTGCTTGTGGGAGTTAGATCCACTTTTCTACAGACACCAGTTTCACTATTTTCTAAAAAGACTTTCCCTTCATGAGCTAATTCAGAATTGGATCTTGCCTATCCCTGTGGTGTGTAAAAGGGTAACTTTTGCTTCAACAAACCAATATGAAAATCAGACCTCCTTTTTTTCATGCTGGTCTCGCCATGAGTGACACATCTGCTTGTAGATCTGCATATATAGCAAGCATATATTTAGATATGTGTCAACCAAGAATTTATATCCTTCTGCCAAAATGTTTTGCTTGTTCGTTTTTTCTTTTTACCAATTCTTTAAAAGACAATCACTATGAGCACAATTTCTTTGTAGACATTCTGTAGATCTTCAGACCAAATTGCTTTGTAGGTTCAAATCCCCCAAGCTTTCCTAAATCTTGATTTACTCTACTCAGAAGGAATTTTGTTTTAGTAACTTTAAAATGAAAATTCTTTCTGATCGAATTCTAGCAAAGATATGAAATACTGTGAACTAAATTCTGAGTAAAATAAATCCCTGTTAATGTCAATGGGACATCTCATTAAGTTCTCCTTTGTCATGTAATAGTTTGACATCATCGCAATATTTAAATGAGCATGACATGACTACTTGTATTATATAAAATACTAGTTAAGATCTTTCTTTGTTTACTTTTAAAAGGAAAACTATAAAATGCATTTCTATTCTTGGAAAACATTATTTCTGGAAACATCTCAGCCATAAAGTTCAAACAAGAATTTTTAGTTCTGTGATTTTATTCTAGGTCCAGATTTTGACTTTTGAAGTAGGTGCAAGCCACAAATAATTAGAAATAGTAGATTTCTGTGAATAAGACTTTCTTTAAAAGTACTCATCTATAATAAACTATTTTATCACAAGGATGCTGATTACCTGTATTAAATTATGTAATTGATTCAGTTATTAACAAATCTCAGAGCATTTTTTCCCTCAAAATCAGAAAAAAAAAAAATGCTTAAAAAAATAAAGTGAACTGGATGAAGAAGGTTTAGCCTTTATAGAAATAATTTTCTCAAAGAGCAACACTGCTGTTGCTGACAGCTCCTTCAGAATTACACCTGAATTCCTTATTGCAACACAGAGCATTGCAGCTTCTGAGAGTCTCAAAAAAATCATAGAATCACAAATGTTAGGGGTTGGAAGGGATCTCCAAAGATCATTGAGTCCAACCCCATATCTATAGTTTGGTAATTGTAAACCAAAATAGTATTAACATAGAAATGCACATATAGGACCAGATTTTCCAAAATGGATATAAATTGTGCTAGTAAACTGAGACTGTGGATGTATAAAGCAGAAAGAATGATTTTGTGATGAAAGCTCTGAACTGGAACCTAGGAGAAAAGTGTATGTCCCACTTCTGTGTCCTGCTGAACAGATAGTTATTTATATTTCCATTCTGTAACATGGCTATAACAACATAAGTATCTTAGAAGGATGTGATTTAAAGTTAACCATTCTGGTTACCCTGTGTTACGTAGTTTAAGAAAAAAACTTATACCTAATGCTCTTAAAGTCATAAGAAACTCTTATTCAGCTTTTAAAGGAAGACTGGTGCCTATGGAGGTACATGAGTATGTATTTATAGTGGTATTATTCATATAGCTCATGAAAGTGTGTGGGAACATGGGCGCAAGTTGAATGATATAATTGTGATAGCTCACATCAAATGTCAAACTTATTTAGACATGTTTATCTAAACTACTTCTTCATGGCAAGTCTGTACCTAATGTGCATAAATGCACATTATATGCATATATATTATATGCATAAATGTGAAAATTAGTCTGGTCTGTTCTACAACAGTAGAACAGTTGTGTACAGAAGTAATCAACCCAAGAATGATGGTTACACGGGCAAAGTTAACATTTTTTGTTGATTTTTTTTCAGATTGGGTCTCAGCTTCAACAGTATTTCTTCAGTTGAAAATGGCTCTCTTAACAATGTACCTCATCTGAGAGAGCTCCATTTGAACAACAATGAACTTGTCAGAGTACCTGGTGGGCTGGGTGATCACAAATATATTCAGGTAAATTTTATCATACTACCTCAGAGAGTACTATTTGAAAGATTCCAAATGGTATTTGTGTGGTCAGTCTTGAAGAGAAACATATACAGTGCTTGTGCAAAAGGTAACTTGATGCATGTTTCATAAACTGTTGAATAGGCATGGATAAGTAGCACAAAACACAAGGAGTCTTATTCTGATTTTTGTGGGGATGTGGCTACGGAGGTATATAGATCTGGAGGCATGCATTTTTTATGTCTGAGTGGATGCTACAAATAAGGGATTATCTGTATCATTTGATTTCCTTTTTACTCAAAAAATTCTTTCAAAGGACACTTCTTGTGTTAAATTTTGTTTCAATTCTACTCAGTGACACTTTTGAACATTTCCCAAGAACCTTCCCTTTGGTATTTCACAAAGCTGTGCCTTTGGTAGGGCAAAGAGATGCAATATGCATTTCACATCAACAGTGTTTTTGAGGTCTATGTGGCTGGATAGATAGAAATATGGTCTCTTGGAACCAATTAAAATCTGTCTTCACTTACACTAAGATTTTGAAGGAAAGAAAGCTCCCAAAGAATGAAGACTTACAAATGTAAATCACCACTTGCATGTAGCTTGGGAAAATTCATCAGAAATGGTGACTATGGAGCAAAGTAACATTCATCAGCTATTTTAAATCATCTTGGTGATTACTTTGTCTCTGAGTCCCATAGAGTGGTACTCATGAGAATGAAAGCATTAGAGCTGGAAAGAGACCAATTAGCACCAAATGAATTCTTTATATATAGCACATGCTTCTGAACCACAGCAATGTATTAATAATTCCACATCTTTGACTTGTTGTGGTTACAAAAAAAAATATTATCAAATTATATCAATGTTCTCAGATTGCCTTGCACAGTTTCTGCCATTTCTGTAGAAATTATTTCAAATTGATATACTCTAGATATTTCAAAAGGTAAGCAGAATCAAGCTTATGTTTGGAAAAAAGTATATGTTGTTACTCTATAACTGCACAATACATACTGAGTATTTATCTTATTTATCACAGTAGATCTCTCTCTCACTTCTGTACCTCTATGCTTTTCAGGTGGTCTATCTTCATAACAACAAAATTGCTTCAATTGGTATCAACGACTTTTGCCCTCTTGGCTACAACACCAAAAAGGCTAGCTATTCTGGTGTGAGTCTCTTCAGCAACCCTGTGCAGTACTGGGAAATCCAGCCCTCTGCTTTCCGATGTATCCATGAACGCTCTGCAGTACAGATTGGAAATTACAAATAGATTTCTAAAGATGGGGTTCAGTTGTGTTTCAGCTAAAGTACCTGTTGTAATAGGCCTGTTCACAAAATTGTTGCTACCAATTAATGCCAAATACCAGAAACTTCACTTTAAAGTGGAGATAATCCAGTGATGTAGAATAAAAGAATCATTACAGATGTACAAGATCAAGCATACCATCAAAAAGAATTGCCAACTGTGCTTTAAACTGACTTATCTCAGCCTTCTTTTCCAGCATGCTTTCTGTGGTATTTTTCAGTTTGCTGAATGCTGCAGGTTTTCAGATTCCACTGTATATGAGATTCGGAGTAAATATTTGTCAAGCTATGATATAAAATAAAAGATAGTGATTGAGGTTATTTTTATAGCCACATACACACACACAAAAAAAAAAAAAAAAAGGAGGAAGACTCTCAAATCACCTTGAGACTTGAGAAGGTGAGAGTTACCTCTTTTAAATTTATTTCGAGCCCTGGAGGTTTAAAAGTATCCACTATAATACTAAGCTAATTCTGAATGTATCTATAGCAGAGGCAAATAAAATTGTTACTAATGTAATTATTTTGGGAAAAATAAAATAAATTCACATTGTACACATAGTTCTTTAGAGTTTCCATTCTTCTAGAGCAATGCTATTCAGGATTAGCCTAACATAATCCTAGTGAACAAAATAATGAGAAGTCTGCAGGACAAAATCTGTAACCTATGTCTGGAGCCCAGTGACTAAATTTCTCTGGGGCAAATCCACCTCACCTTAGTCACAAGAACAGTTTTAATGACTTCAGTGAGTCTGCCTTGCAGAGGATATTAGGGTTTAGTCATTGGTATCAATCCATGTATATATCTAAACCAAAACAAATAGCAGTTCATTGTTCACTCGTTCTGTATTGTTCATTTGTCAGCATCCTTTACTGTTTTTGTTTTTTAAAACAATGTTTTTAATTCTCAAGTAGAGATATGCAGGCTCCCCATCTGATGGATTTGTGGAATTTAGATTATAAGCAAAATCATAATTATATAAAAAATGAAGTGAAATAGCTGCAAGGCCTAGCTGGACGTTGCTAGGACATAATTCATAGAAGTATTTTCTTAGAGTGATTTGAAGCCCTCTGCAAATTGGGATTCTTCAACCCATACCAGCGGGTAGCAAGCACATCAAAGGTAGGCTGCACATTTCTACTGTCAATCTACAAATCTAAACATATAATCAATAAAATTGTCACCTTAAAAGAATCTTCTGCAGCCTCTTAATACTCCAAGGTCAATCTCTCTAATTTGTAAACTTATATGTCATTTATATTAAAGAATAATGTAATACAGGCAAACTCAAAGTGTTTGTCTTTATTTACTGTTAACATAACAACATAACATAACATAGTGTGTCAGAACTTTATGATTAACCTTTGAAAATCAAACATCTTTGTCACAGTGATAGCTAAAGTAAGAGCAAGTTGTGTGAATTCTCTTGCCTTAAGAAATTATTTTCACACCTCTATGTCTTTTTTTTTTTTCTAGAAATTGAATATATTTATAGCTGTCATTTATTCATGTAATAAATAACTGGAAACAATTATGAATTAGTAAAGCCATTAGGCAGAAAAATTGTCTTTTTACTCTTGTTAGTGAACTTCATATAGTAGCCAACTATTTATCCATTTGCATCTGTTTTTTTCTTCTAGGTTTCATTTTCTGAGTGTTATTTTTAAATAAAGCTAAAAGTATATGATTTTCTTCTGGAGGAACATTGGTGGGAAAAACCTCCAGACAATCAGCTTTTAGATTTTTTCCTTTTGGTTCTTGTTTTTTTATCTGCTATTCAGAGAAAGTTCATGCAGAAAGCACTAGCATTTCAGGAGAGAAGAAAGGCATTGTCTTAGCTTGAACAACTCCACGAGGATTGTGCATACATGGTACAAATTAGTAGATACAGATACAACTTACAGGAAGAGATTTATACAATTAATAATAACAATTACTTATTATATAAGAATTCATATAAACATAGGCACAAAGTTCCCATTTCTCCCTCCATGGCTTTCAAGTCTCTCCAAGGCTTTTCTTTCAAACCAGAAACAACTTTATGTCAAGAAGAAAAGAACCTGTGATACCTATTGTCTATCCCATACCAAGACTGCTGCCCTCTGTGCTACAGCACACATTATTCTTCATAAAATACACTCCCCACTAACAACCAGCAAAGATGAAAAGCAAACAAGACTTTCCTGATGCACAGTCCTGTCCAATAAAACAGAATAAGCAAATCTTGTAACATGAAACCTCAGCAAGATGATGACAGATTCAAAAGGTGAATACATTGTTGGTTTTCCTTCAATTATGCAGCCATACCTGTAATGTGTGATGGACAGAATTCTATTCACACACAGCATTTGCAAAGAGTTCAAAGCAGCAGGAAGCCAAATACATATTAAACTGCTTTTCATGTAAATATAGAACAGATGGTTCTCTACTTGTAAACAGCACAAAAAAAAAAAAACCCACAAAAAAAGAAACAAACAAAAAACCAATGCAGGAGGGAGAGAGGGAAGGAAAGAAGAAAAAAA
>JANIJG010025150.1:2986-31328 GCA_024611175.1 Megaceryle torquata | reverse complement strand
AGGAGCTAGGTCTGTTTAGTTTGAGGAAGAGGAGGCTGAGGGGAGACCTCATCACTCTCTACAACTACCTGAAAGAACATTGTAGAGAGGTTGGTGCTGGTCTCTTCTCTCAGGTAATTAGTGATAGAACCAGAGGCAATGGCTTCAAGCTGAAACAAGGTAGGTTTAGACTAGACAGTAAGAAAAAAATTCTTCACAGAAAGAGTGGTGGGATATTGGAATAGGCTGCCCAGGGCGGTGGTTGAATTGCCATCCCTGTATGTGTTTAAGAATCGCTTAGATGTAGTGTTGGGGTGTATGGTTTAGGGGTGAACTAGGTAGAGTAGGGTGAATGGTTGGACACGATGATCCAATGGGTCTTTTCCAACCTAGATGATTCTGTGATTCTGTGATTGTTTTAATTATATATATACAGATAATACACACAGCTTTTTAGATTACCACATATTTAAAAAGAAAGAAAGGGACATAATAACAAAATCAGAGAATCTACAGTGGAATGAGAAGCAGTGATCATCATGTTTCTGAATGCATATGTATGGCTGCAGCAAGCAACATAATGAAGAAGTTTTCAGAATATAACAAACATTATATCTGCAAACACATAACCAGATGAATAGTTCCAATGTTTTCAGTCAGAGGAACTGAAAGCTTCAGATGGGCACTCAGTTTTGAAGGGAAATTAAACAAAAGATACCATCCACTGTCGAAATACAAAAGTCATTTTTTAAACAAACAAATAAAAAACTGTGTAAACTACTTCCCTTCAGAAAAGTGTCACTCAAAAAATCGTCCTAGGTACTGTCTTTGGCTCACACACAGAAAAGATGAATACTTGCTAATTATGATTTCTGGTGATAAATGGCATGATATTTTGCTTTTATATACAAATATTAATCGTTAGGTTTTGTTGCTCCTATCATTTGGCAGAACAGACAGTAGAATACGTGTTGCTTTGTCCTCTATAAATGGCTACAATTTACAAAACTTTCTATTTTCATATCTAACACGAAATCAAGAAAAATTAATTGGGTTTTTTTAAGCTCTTTATATTACTCACTGAACAACATTTATGATAAATCATACTTACAACTTACTAATTTTTAACTAACATATTAAACTGCATATTTGAATTAAAAAGCCTTAAGTATTTTGCTACTATTTTTGCAAACTTCAGGTTTGGACAAGTTTCATTATTGCTTCCAGATGAAGACTTTAATTGAGATGAATTAAGCTAGTGCTTCTCCACACAGTAACTTTTTGAAAGTGTTCAAAACCAAATATAAAAGCGTGGAAAATAGGGACCATGTGTCTGCTACTAAATGCATGTTAGGAAGCCCTTTCAACAGGGAAATTCAGACCCAATTATGCTAATCATGTACTATTCTGCCGATGAATACTTTCATCTTTTAATTTCAAGGTATTGAATCTTCACAGAAATCAAAAGATTATAAAGAATAACCCAAAATCAAGAGTACAGAAAAAAATACAAAAATTTCAAAATGCATAATATGATCTTTCCATGAAAGACAGAATCTTTCAAAGGATTGCTTGGCTATGTTAGAAATTCTAGACAACTGAAACACTTCAAATAGCTTACTCACTTCTGAGAATCATTCTAATGTGGAAGGAGAAAGTGGATATGTTGCAATAAAGTTGTGAAACAAAGCACTGTCTTTGAAGTGTTGGCTAATGGAGAGCAATTGAGAGATGCTAAACCTCAGACAGTTTAATATTTGATCAAGTCATCGCAAAATTAAACAAAAAAGATTAACCTGTTGGTTATTTTTTTTTCTCTTCCATCTCTTACTGCTCATTTCCAGCACCAACTTCTTTAAAGACAATCCAATCATTTTTCATATATTAGTAGAAGCCACTGTATGTGTAGGTTACAGGGAGATCGAGAAGATTGTGTGAATTTCTGTTCATCTGGTTCAGATAATTGGATTGTTATGGAAAAAAATTAGGCAGTTAGGCTCTTTACTGCTATCGAGAGACTAAATTACTGTGAAATGGTAATATTTCCTTTGAACTTCCTTGTCAGAATTCTGACCTGCAGGACTGCTGTACTCTGTACATGGTAGGCAGCAGGAATGTACTCACACTAAGGAAAAATACAACTGCACAATAATTTTAGCTTATTCTGCAGAGCTGAAAAAGGAAAAAAAAACAGAAGGAATATGAACTGCGGAAGACATGTTCCATTTTCCAAAGTTGTGCCCTACAGAGGAAGCTGAGGACGACTCCCACCCCTCTCCACCTTCTGTCACAGTTCAAGTGAGAAAGGAGATAAAAGAGCTTTTTAGCCACTCGACTACCTCACAGACAGCTTTCTGGGCTAGCATGAGTACATGTGTGGTAGACATGAATATATGTGAACTTCATGAAGGTTGAGGCAGTCCTACTATTACTACAGACTGAGTGATGAATGGATTCAGATCAGCCCTTCATAGAAGGATTTTAGGATACTAGTAGATGAAAAATAGGATATGAGCTTGTAATGTGTGCTTGCAACACAGAAAGTCTGTTGCGTCCTGGGCTGCATAAAGAGGAAAGTGGCCAGCAGGTAAAGTAAGATGATTCTACCCCTCTACTTATCTCCTGTGGACCCCTACCTGTAGTTACGCATTCAGTTCTGGGGTGCACAGAGCAAGAAAGACATGGACCTGTTAGAGTGGATTCAGAGGACAGCCATGAGAATGGGCAGAGGGCTGGGACACCTCTCTTATGAAGAAAGGTTGAGAGACTTGGTTTTGTTCAAACTGGAGAATTCTCCAGGGAGACATTATTTCAGCCTTTTAATACATAAAGATGCTTCCTTATGTTAAGCATGGTAAGACACTACACCAGGTTGCCAGGAAAAATTGTAAAGGTCCCATCATTGGAAGTGTTCAAGACCAGGTTGAATGGGGCTTTAAGCAACCTGATATAGTGAAACATGTCCCTGCTTAAGGCAGGGGGGTTGGACTAGATAATCATTAAAGGTCCTTTCCCCAAACTATTCTGTGGTTCCATACACAGTACCAGGGCCCTGAGTATACCAGGAAGCTCTCACAGCCATGACCATACTCTGGAATCCAGAGCCTTTGCCTTACTAGACACCTGCCACTCATTGTGCCAGGAGCTACTTTTAAATTCAGGTTCTTGTCTTTTCCCTGACCTTATTATCAGGATTCATCAAGAGAGGGCAGCTGTGGAAGGGAAGTCAAGCTTGGAACCCTCAGTGACACAAGGCAGGGAGCAACCTCATGAGCAAGTTTCACAGTCCCACAGCACATAATGAAGAAGTACAGAGTTTGTTTGGGGTGTATGAACAGGGCTGGTCAACCATCCATGACAGATGTCCACTGAGGAGGCAGGTCCAAGGTCAAATGCATGTATCAAGTTAATAAGATAATGCCAGGTACAAAACCAGGCACAGCTAGGGCTGAGGGTTCAGCTTAAATACAGCTGCTAGGCCAACGGGTCCAGGCAGCATGGCTGGACAATGTGGATGAGGCTTGTCAGTGTAATCAGAGTCTGCTGGTTTGCTCAGGGCTCAAAATGTGGTGTGTTGTCACATATAAAGCTTGCAAAAGTCCCCAGTAGCTCACTCCGACGGCCTTGTCTGCAGGCTTGAAATGCAGAAAATAAATGAGTTCTTCCCTGAGGACACACTCAACTCCAAGCTCAACAGGCGCTTCAGACATAGACAAGATGACCTTTACTAGTCTGAGAGGTATATAAGCATGGAGTAGAATTTTCAACAACTCCTGAGTGAACTAGGAGCCCAAATGTTCTTTTCCAAGACTTTGGAAGACACATTTCTGAAACTGTTTTGACACATGAATATGTGACAAGTCTTTAGTGGTGACTTCCAGAAGTACATCATGCTCATTGGTAAAGCAAATACCTTATTGCCTTCACCATGTTTTGAATCAAAATACTGTGGGCTATAACCTGCACATCTATTCCTTGCTTGCCTGAAAGAATGACCCTCATGTGGGTTCCCTAGAAAAGTAACTAGTCTAAGACAACAGAAATCTCTCAAATTTGCATAATAAATGCAAAGATTTAACTACTAAAACACAGTGTAAAACCCATCTGTTCATGAGCAAAGTTATTATGAATGTGTGATGCTTAGCTCTGGAAAAAAGAAAGTCTCATTCTGCTTTTGTGAGATTGGAACAGGAGCAATTGATTTTGCTATACCACAACTGGCTAGCCATATTCTTGATGTTATCTCTGGGACAGGAACATGACCTAAATTATAGTGTTCCTCACTGTGTAGCTAAATGTGTGTCAGCAGTTCTATGCAAATCCAGCTTTTCCACTTAAAAAAATTATTACTCTGCTAAAGCTTGGAATCAGGTCTTATTTCTGGAACATACATATTTCTTTTTTGGAAATTAAAAATAATCCATGTATCTTCTTCAAAACTTCAGTGTAAAGAAAGAATGGCATATGCACACAAATAAAAACATGCAAGCACACATAAATTTTGAGAAAATGTTGAAAAGAATGAAATTATAATTTGATAAAATTCAAACTGTGAATGTGCTCTTAGGACCTGAATGTCTGTTTTCTTATTGATGGCCCAGGTTATATTCCAGAGTCTACAGCTGCATCTGTATTATTAAGTTAAGTCATGCCATTTTCCAGCTCTGGAACAACTAGAATGACTTAGCCCAATCTCTATGGTAAGGCTATCTTACCCCACAGAAGAGGGTGGCTTGATTTAAACTCTCTGTTGAGAGTGGTGAGTCCCAAAACATGGCTAGGAATTGTTCAGTTAAATTTAGAATCATGGAAAAGCCCATTCTAATAAATTAATACTATAAAAACTGACTTGCCAGTGCCAGGGGCACTATGTTATTTACTAGTGTAGGTGGAGCCTAAAGGGGAAGTCATCCATTTGCCTGTATACAATAATTTTAAATGTGGTGACATTAATATTTTGCATTGATCGACCCAAATATTGACATTGCTGTTACCAGCTTGCTGTCTGGTTGCTCTCCTATTTTATTTTTTTTTTCTCTGTCAGTTTTACTGCTTTCCTTAGCTGTTCACAGCAATATTTATATCTGTTTCTTTATATCTTTGAACAGCTGATAACATGGGAGTTCTCATCTAACTGAGTTTGGAGGAGTTACAATATTTCATTGCAATGTTTTGCTTTCCATACCTACAATCTGAATGAAGCTACAAACCATTATTTGAAAAGAGAAGGAAAGAAATTCTCTCTAGGTTAGCTTCTTATCGTTACTCCAAAAAGATGCTTCATCTTTGAAAATGCTAACCTGTTTTGTAGCATAATGTTTCTATGTAAGCAAGTAATTTTAAATATTAATAAAATATAAAGAAGACTACTGGGAAGTTTGAGGGATAGATGTTAATTCCAGTTTTTGGTCCAAATCAGTTTACCATTTATCAAACAGACATACACGTATGTAAATACACAGCTAAATAATTATCCAAATAGAATTGGTAAGTGCTTACCAAAATCCAAAAAATGCAAAGACATAAAGACATAAAGGAAAAAAGAAGTCAGAGGTCTATAATCTATGGGAGGTGAACAAGAATACTTTGGAACTAGATTATTCTGCTTAATCAACACAGGATGAGTGAAATAATGTTGGTACTACTTGTCCCTTTTAGGGTAGGAAGGAGAGCAAATTAGACTTTAAACATTCTTTCATCAATCTAAAATAAGCTTATGAAAGCTTGTGATGCAAAATGTCTTAAATTGTTTCTGTCCTTTCCAGTGTTATAACTTATGTAATCATACATGAAATCTATTGAAAAGTTTTGCTTGATTAAAAGAAAAAAGTTGAGTGAGTATTTAGGTGATGATCTAATGGAAGCAGAGGACTGTCTAATAACTTTTTATTTGACCTTTCAAAAAATTCCATGTTTTGGATTTTTTATTATCATGTTTTTCAGAGGTGGTAAGAAAATGGAAAATACCTGTGAGGGAATGGATCATGACTGTCTCCAGGCTTGTGCATCTCATTTTGCTTGGCTCTACTTCTGTGACATTTCTTTGCAAATGTGCTGAATACTCATCTATGAGAAATCTACAGTAAAAATTGTCAAAGAAAATAACCATCAGACAGGTTACACAAAGTGAAGGTATTACCTCACTGAGGAGACTGGCTATCTCCTGGGCTACAGCTCCAAGGGCACAGTTCAGGTACCAAAGCGTAAATGTCTAATGTCTTTCTAGGTTGTTTAGGTGTGCCTAGCCTCATGCCACTGCTTCAGGACAGGACAGGTCTCCTCAAGATCCTAAATCATAGCAGTCAATCCCACTTGGATGTGCTTTAAAGTCCAAGGCATTTCTGACGGCAGTAGATGCCTTTGCATCACAACCTGATTGAAGCCCATTGACAACAGGTAATTGCCTAAATGCAGATGCCTTGTTATCAGGCAGTGTGGAGTACTGTGATTTAGAATTGTTCCTCAACATGGCACAATTCCTAAGACAAAAGGTTTTGCAGACAACATGAGGTAAATCTGCTCTGGATTTCCTTATGATGAATAAAGACAAGTTAATCACTGGATTGGAATTTGGTGGTTGCCAAAGCTGACCATTTAATATGGTCAAAAGCATATTTCCAGTCAATATTTCAGAGGAGCTCAATGTCCTCAAACAGGAAAAACATGAGCAAATTTTTCTGTGAGGGAAAAATTAGAAGAAAAATAATAATACCTATACTTACAAAGAATTTAAGAGAGTGTCCTTAAATATCTCTGACTTTACAACCAGAAAAGGTGAAATTTAACCATAAGCTTTCTTGTTTCAGTAGAAAAGTGAAATGCAATAAAAAAAAAAAAAAAAAAAAGAATGCAAAGTATATATAATAGTGTCTCTGTACATATTAGTAATAACGTAACAATAAAAATGCATTGCACTGAAGATATCTGAAGATATCAGTGACAGATCTACAGACAGCATTTCTGAAGATAACCGCAAGAAGTTTTTGATGAAGAAAATAAATTCTAATAATGGTACAGAACCACAAGTAAACAGACACAAGACAATGGGTAGAAAATAAATATGTTAAAAAAGCCCACAGTAAACATTGCTTCTCTGCATTTTGAGATGAGTAGACTGATGTACCTTCTTCAGGCTGAAGTACTGTGACCATATGAGGACTATCAGGTTCTTCCTGAAGTGAAAAAAACTAAATAATATTTTCTAGTGATAAATACTTATATTGGGTTGTCAAAATAATTTGCACTTAAATGTCTTAGGAAGTCGTGTAAGAGATCTTTGGTATATTTACAGTCCATTTTCGTGAACATGGGAATACCAGAACACCAGTGTATTGTTCATGGACTAGAAATAGGTAGATACTATACCTCAAGGCTATTAACCTGCCATCAGTCCCAGGAAAAATAATGTAAAAATTCTTATACAGCATTCAGTTAGTCATGACTTCAGTGACAACTACTGTTAGAATAGATACTAACAGATAAATAATGATATAATAAATATTATCTAGTTAACTCCCCAGGAGCTTACCATACACCCTGAGTGAAACTAGTGCTCCTGTATCAGTTGTCAACCCTGTTGAGTTTGAAAGCCTAAAGTTTTCTGGTGTTTGTGCTTTAAAGAGAAACAGAAGAGGACTAATGTACTGAGTGGGAATGTTCTGGTTCTGTGCTAACTGAGCAGACTGTCTTTCCTACCAGCCTGGGAACCAGCCCTCTACTTTTGGGTGCTGCCTGCAAGTATACCTTAACAGACACAAGGACAAAACCCATGATGCATATGAAACCCTTACTCAAACTGGCAGTCAGGTCTACCCAAGAGAAACCCTCTGCCCAAAGTCAGGAAAGTTCTGAGTGCCTGTCATAAACTGCCAGATCCTGAAATCAGCCTGTGCAAAAATTTTCAGATTTTTTTCACCACAGTAGAAAACTCTCATAATTTTCATGTCTTAAGTCATGGTTATATGTTGTCTGGAGCACAAGTAGGCAAAGGTGTTTTGTTGAACTCAGTACTGTAAAATAAGACTAAGTTTAATTATTGGTGTTATACAGCAGGTCAGAGTAGATGATATAACATTCCTTCTGACCTTAAAATGTAGTGGTCTGAAAGCAGACAGACATTGACAATGCTAAAATTAGGGGAAGTTGCTTACCATACAACACTTTTCAGAGGAAGTCTATGTTGATGTGGCATTAATATATAAAAACAATAGACAGTGAGCTAGCCAAGTCTGTCAAGTCTACCTCTTTTTTTTTTTTCTATAAATTATCTGTGCTGTCTAAAATAGAGCTGTGACTATAATTTTCACCTGTAACCACAACTTTCCCACAAATTCAATAACTCCTTGAGTTCCTCTTACATTCTTTACATTAGGCATCATTAGAATTGGTTCATGTTCCAGGGCCACCTGACTTTCTTTGGTACATAGATCAGCATGTTTGTAATGTCATAACACAAACTACAGTATATATATATGTGAATTTTGTTTAAAAACAGTATCTTGCCTTCATCTGTGCAGTTCTTATCATAAAAAAGGTTTGATCAAGCTTTGAATAGACTCAAGAGAATTTTGCCATTGACAATTTGAATCAAATTAAACACAGTCTAGTACAAAAACTTTCTAAAAAACAATGGAGGGGAGGCTAACAGTACTAGAATATAGACACTGTCAAGTTTGAAACAAAACAGTGAGCAATTTTTCAGAATGACAAAAACAAAGATTCATGTTCAAATTAAATATTTGTTGTGGTCTGCTAATAGGTTATACCACCATTACCATTTTTGTAAATTTCCAAAGCTGTTATTTCCTTTTTAGGAGAAAGGAAAAAAAATATTTGGATCACTAGAGATTTTGTAATGCTTATAGTATGTGCTCTAACACTTTCCATTTAACATGTAATTGCAGTGTAGAGGACGAACAAAATTTCAGTTTGGAGGAATGGAAGTTTTTAGATGAAAAAATAATAAGCACCTACAACCTTCAGAATCTGGAACTGAATTGTTTTTAGTGGAACTCATTTGACATGAGTCAGCCTTAAGTAATGTTTTCAAAATGCTGCAGGACTTCACAAAAGGATTTATCTAATTACTACTGGAGATTTAAGTGAATATCATATTTTTATTTATTCACTATATATAGGCTAACAGTCTATATAATCACTATTTAGAGATATGGAAAATATCATGCATAAACACTACACTACCTCTATAGTTAAGTGGCTTGCTGTATGGTGCTCATGGAATGGCCTCTTCCCTTAATGGAGATTTCTTTACCTTCTGCTGCAGGTAGCCAATTAAAATGAACTAGCCTTCATTTCATCTTAAGAATAATATTTTATTTAAATTATGAGTAATCAGTGGAAAAACTCACTACTCATTTTATGTGGCAATGTGCAAGTTTACACAAGTACCTTTTCTAGGGCTGTATGTTCCTATGACCCAGATATCCTACTCAATTTTGGTTACCTAAATCTTGGTTCTTAGGGTACACATCTGTGTACCAGATGTGTACACAGGTTTCAGACTAAAAGAATAGGTTGGTTTAGATTAATTTTGGAGAAAACAAACTGAGACAGCTTAATTAGGAGCATAGTTGCTGTAAAGGTTAAATATCAGGATTATCTCAGTATCAGTAATATCTGACATTATCAAGTGTGAAGTATATTCATAACCACTTTTCAAATTAGATGCCAGGTGAATTTGCACAGTATTTTATGTATTCCAAGGAAATTAGCTGGACTATGTTCACATGCTTTTTAATGAATTCTGAGAGCTAAAAAAAAAAAAAACCAAAAACCAAAACGAAAACCAAACCCAAACCACAAACAATCAAGAGAACAAAATCTCACCACAACCCCAAACCATAATATAGGGCCAGAAAGAAAATATCACTCACCCATTTTCCTGCTCTTTGCTGTGGAAGAAGTCATACCTCCATTTGTTGGGTTTTTGTCCCTGCTCTCCCAGATAGAGCTTTATGAGGTGAGTGCTTCATGAGTCAGAGCAGTAAGATTAGAAAAGCATATAAAATGATGCTGAAGAGACAATATCAAATAACAGATTGGAGAGATGGCAGACATCTTATTAAAAAAAGGGTAGGTCCATTGCTTTGCACATTATCCTTGGAAGGCATGTGATTCTGCATCTTGACTGTAATTTATATACTTAATTTAAAACAGTCATCAAGACAGGAGCTATATGGATGAAAAAATCTCAGTTGAGCTTTATGTGGCCCAAGCTTTTACCATATGTTAACTGCAAAATATCTTCACATTTGTTTAATAAGGGCTTTTTACAAGTTATAAAGGTATGCGTGCTTTGAATTTCTGTTAATAAAATGAGAAAAAGGATGCATTCTGGACCTACAGAAAACAATGTGATAAACAACTGATACATAAGACTGCACTATTCTGTATTTGCAGACAGTGTACAATTCCATTTGTATTGCAAATGTAAAACTACATCTATTACTGAAATATCAAAACATGCATTAATTTGTTATAATACTTAGTTTGTCATTCAAGACAAATCTTTAATCATAGAAAACACAACTAGTGCCTTTCCCATAATTTTAAAAATTATTTTTATAATTCCATTGCTAAGCCTGCAGTACCTTCTTCCACACAGCAAACCTCAGTACAGCAATATTCTTTTTCTGTAGTCTAAATATTTGCTTTATTGCTACTGTTTATTGCTAAATGTTCCTGCTTTTGCTCCATTTCCAGTCAAGGCTACAGATCAGGATTTCCTTGGTCAGCTGAGACTAATGAAGTAATTTTCTGATAAGTATCATACTGTGCATGAGACACTCCATCTGGTCTCTGTTGACATGTAGAACAACAAAAGCTTTGTCCACTTCTCCATTTCTAGTACTGGTACCATGCACATTTCTGCACCTACTTAGCTTAATTCACCATTTTAATCCAACTGCTTCACATTCATTTATTTGCATTGTTCAAATATAATGTAGTTATGGTCTGTCATCAGCGTGTTTCCTAAAGAGTGAATGGTTCTCCCACACTGGGGGACAGGCATGTTGTCAGAATATCAAAAGAGTAACACTACCTATGGGAGGCACCAGCACTTGGCACGCTGTCTTAAGCAAATTGTGTTACTTCAGTAGCACAGAGGTTTGTAATCATTTGGCATCTTTCCTGTTCTCGGTGAAAGGCACTGAATTATGCCAGGCCTTTCCCTGCTCCCCGTAACCTGCACTGGCATGGAGGTCCAGATGGATCAGCATTAGGTTTTGGGGGAAGACCACATTCAGGCTCCTCTTCTTAGGAATTTGACCAGCCATATCCTGTACCATGACCTTTTATAAAGATAGTCAGTTGATTACAGACAAAAGTCTTTATCCATACCAACAAGGATTATAGTCAAATACAATTAAAAACACAAGACACTTTAAATTGGCCTGTGCATACTTTCTATATGCATATTTCATATTTGTACCCATCCAACTTTATAAGAAAAAACTTGTTTCCCATAAAAAGGGAAGATGTCCACCATTTAGATATAAGAGAATGTTCCTATGGAAACATTAAGACCCACATTAAACAGTTAGTGTCTTAATGCATTATTTTTTGGCATTGCCTGGTGAAAATAACCTCTTGTCCAAGTCTTAAGATGCATTCTTGAGCTACATCCATGGAATAAGAAACAGACAATGTAAAGCTGAGTAGTTCCAGATTCTGAAAAGCAGGAGAAAGCTGTAAGTGCAAAAAATGTATAGAGTTTACAGTAACTGCTGGAAAACTGTTCCTGGGATGTGATTCTATTAAACAAACACACATTCAATCACCCATGAAAATGTCCAGACCAAATAAATTCCAATGCTTTTCTGCAGAAACTTTTAACTGGATTTTTAATGTTATGGAAAATGTAATAATTCAGAGATAATCCTGCATCTTTGGTTCTGAGCCTTAAACTAAAAGTTTTATTAAGGATATTTTACTGTGGACATAAGATAGTTAAGGAAAAAGGCAGAAAAATGAATGAGTCACTTGGCTGAAGAAGTACAGCAGCATTGAGGTCTGAGTGCTGTTGTTAGCTCATGTCTAGCAGTATAAAATACGTTGGAAAACAAAAGTCTGTTTGCAATTTGGTTTACAATCCCAAAAGTTTTCCCTCTAAAATAGAAAAATTTCTGGTATAAGGCTATGGCTAGTGGTCTGAACTTTCTCAGGTTTGTGAAAGACTGATCATTCTCTCATCCCACAGGAATAACAGATGGGTTGTCCTTGTACAAAATATGGTATCCACCTGCACTTCATTAGAAAGCTGCATTTTTATACATGCCACACCACAAGATCACCATGATGACATTGCAGCTTCAGAGTACAGCGTGACTAGGGCTTTTTTTTTTTTTTTTTTTTCGTCTTGTAACACAGAGGATCTGGCAGACTTTTGCCTGCTGACACTGTTTACAGCATATATTGGTCGATACAGTCCCTTATCACATCTGCTGTGGGAATTAAGGAAAGCAGCTTCAAGGCAGTAAGGTAAGTGCTGCTGCATGTTTTAACTCTAATGTTCAGCTATTTAAATGTAGCTGTAATGGGAATGTGAAAACATGTCAGGATAAGTTTGCCAATTTGTAAATTGAATACAAATCAACTGTTGCTTAGTGGATTCACTTTCTCAGTTTCCTTAAAATAACTTCATGTGTTTTGAACATCATTGTTGGACTTTTTACAGTCTTTTTTTGTTTTGCTTCAGAAAGAGCTGATGTACAGTACAAATAAATTTTATAAGACTACTCACTGCTTACTTATTCATTCATGTCTATTAGTAAAAGCTTCACAGACTCCATTTGTTAAATCATTCTGAAAAAAGACAAGGTATTTTGGTATTTAAATAATTAACCAGGTAAACAATAAGAGGAAAATTACAGGTGCTATTCAATTTTTAGTAAATTTTAAAGCACACTTAAAATATTTAAAACAGTAGCACTTTTAAAACTTAAATCTTTTGCAAGCTGTGCAAGATGTTATGTTGTAGAATTAAGGTATATTTAGTTTTAAGGTTGATTGAGCAATAAGCTTGTATCTAGTTTCACAAAAACTTGAGAACTAAGTTAGTATAGATTAACTCCAAAATAGTTTGAATAATTTGTCTACTCTATTGTACTAAGTGTTTTTCCAAAATCATGGATTTGTCGTTTAGTATGTATTGGCGAGTTGCCTCAGCAACTTCACACATATTTGCACAGGTATTTTACAATGTAACTGGTTAGAACAGAAACAGGCAATTAGTTCAAGCAGGCTTATGCTAGAAGATAAACATCTTAAAATGTATTCTTATTTTATCTTTTGGATCCATATATTCCAGTGCAACAAATAAGCATGTGTACATGATCTATTTTTACACTTCTAATAGGGAAGCATTTATATAGATGAATGAGAAATCAATGAATAACACAAGTTCACTACACATGTACTTTACTGTGCTGTTTTATGACACACACACTTATATGCCCTTGCACTACAGAATTGCCACCTATAGTTGAAAATGTTCTTGATACAATAATTCAAAACATTTGCTATTTAACTTTTTTAATTACTTTCAGGGCTTTGCAGAGCAGTATAACATTGTATACTATTTAAAAGGACTGTCAGCCTATGATATCAATAATAAAATTTTGCATTACAAATATAATATGAAACTAGAATAACAATGGAATTTGAATTTAAAATGGGACGTTTATGCTACTTTATCAGTAAGTATAAAATTATGCAGATGTGTAAAAATGTCACTGAAAGGCAAAAAAGTGTAGTCCAAGAAGTTTATTGCACTGTCTTGTACTTTGAATACAGGAGCAGTTAGTTGCCCACCCTTAATGTTTAATACCTAAGTAGAACTAGATTTTGAGCTGAATTGTGTCACTCTAGTGCCTTTGCTTTCAGACTAGCTGTACCTTTTTAAACCAGTAGGGGACTGAAGGTTGAATTTGTATGTTCTCATGCAGTAATGAAGAACAGACAAAGGAAATTATGCTGACAATTCATATTTCAATGATTGCTCTATCCTATGGTTTCTAAGTAAGTAAATGTGATGGGAATAACATCATGCAATTGGCATGGAGATAGTAGCTTAATATCTAGCAGAAGGACTTTGTGGGTAATGGACTGGAGATAACACAAGAACATTATTTAAAAAAACTTCACACTGTACTGCATGAGACCAATAGGCCCTGCCTAGAGGTACTTTAATTGAGAATGTTAGCTGACTATAATGTGGTGTGGCTTTTATCAAATCAGTAAGAGCAAGGAAATTTAGAATTAGGGAAGACTTTCCAGCTATGGCCCTTCCTTTTAACACTGTGTACTCTGTGTAGCACTAAACAATGCCAATAGGCAGACTAACTTGCTCTGCTGGAAGATTGCCAAGATATGAGATCAATGTCTGATGGTCTGTTTATAGGCATTACATTCTGAAATTACTTGAGAACAAGAAGGTTCTAAGGATTTTCTTATTTATCTCACTCTCTGAACAGTAACCAAGTACAGCACGCCTCATCTTTTACTGCAAAATCAAAGCTCACTGATGTCAATTATGCTAGATCCAGTTTTCCAACACAACATATATCTAGGTAGTAAGAAAGAAAAGCAAGATACTAATCTTCATAGATTATCATCTTGAGGAGTATGTCCTTAGAAAGTAATGCAAGACTACTCATATTGGAGAATAGCAAAACACGCCCAAGGACACTGAGCATCTTTTTGCTTTATCTGAATGTCTTTGTGCTGTATGTATGTTTTACTGTCCTATTGACTTGAAATGGTCATACAATGTAACCATACATTTATTGATACATATGGAATTTGCAAGAACATTTGAAATAGCTAAATTTCAGTCATTTCAGATCCACTATATATTCCATATTAGAATATACTCATGTATGCACATGCAGTACAGGTTATTTGACATGTCCAGGAGAATATGCTATATATTCCTATTAGTTTCTTCTTTACATGGACATGAATTTGGTGGGCCATACTTTCCTGGACATGCTCCACAAGAAGATATTCCAAGCTACAGGCATCTTATCAACACAGTATAAAGCAGAACATTAGACTCAGTTTTTAACTTCTCTGGCTTTTTCAAACTTGTGTCAAATTGCCACATTATTTATATATGAGACAATTCACTATGTTAGGAATATATTTGGAATGACTGATACAATTTAAATGACAGAATTGCCTCTGAACATGGTCTTCAGTAAAACTGAGAACTCCTGTGCCAAGTTTAAAAAATTTGACTTGATCTTCCTTCTTGTGGCTTAATGAATGAATGCAGAAAAATATAAAAAATGTTTTATTTATGACAGCATAATGGCTTGCAATTTTGCATTAAAAAGGCAGATTATAACTGGTCAGGCACTGTAATTTTATAGTAGTAACAATGCAATACTAACAATCTAATAAATGTTTCATAATTAATATCTTTAAACAGGAAGCCTAAAATAATTAGTTTTTATTTAAAAATGTTATGTGATAAATTTTCAAATATTGCTGAAAAAGAGAAAAAAAAAACCTTTAAACTTTTATTCTTTTTCACCATACAGGGACAAGATACATTGCAAAGATGACTTTAAACTTCCTACCTGTCTTTCTCTTATTGATTAGTGGCACTTTTTGCCAATATGACTATGGTCCTGCAGATGATTACGGTTATGATCCTTTTGGGCCATCCTCAGCAGTCTGTGCCCCAGAATGTAATTGTCCTTTAAGCTATCCTACTGCCATGTATTGTGACAATCTTAAATTGAAAACCATCCCAATTGTACCAAGTGGAATAAAATACCTTTATCTTCGAAACAATATGATTGAGGGCATTGAAGAGAACACCTTTGATAATGTAACCGACCTACAGTGGCTGATCCTAGATCACAACCATTTGGAAAATTCAAAAATTAAGGGAAGAGTCTTCTCTAAACTAAAGCATCTGAAGAAGCTTCACATTAACTACAACAATTTGACAGAAGCTGTTGGACCACTCCCCAAAACTCTGGATGACCTTCAATTAAGTCACAACAAGATCACAAAAGTCAATCCTGGTGCACTTGAGGGGCTGGTGAATCTGACTGTCATTCACCTCCAGAACAACCAACTGAAAGCAGATTCAATTTCTGGGGCTTTTAAAGGCTTGAATTCACTTTTGTATCTTGATTTAAGCTTCAATCGGCTTACAAAGCTACCAACAGGACTGCCTCACTCTTTACTCATGCTGTATTTTGATAATAACCAGATCTCCAATGTTCCCGATGAGTACTTCCAAGGCTTTAAAGCCCTGCAATATTTGCGTTTATCCCACAACAAATTAACAGATTCTGGAATACCAGGCAATGTCTTCAATATCACATCATTGGTTGAGCTGGATCTCTCCTTCAATCAGCTGAAGAGCATTCCAACCGTCAGTGAGAACCTGGAAAACTTCTACCTCCAAGTCAACAAAATTAACAGTGAGTTACATTTGTGTATTTTCATTTAAGATTTACCAGATGTAGACACTGGTGGTCAATGCAAGTATCTGAAAGGGTAGATCAGCCAGTCTGAAGAAATGGTACTGGTTAAACTATTAGCACACAGACATTTATCTGACAGTTGTCCACATTAGTGTTAAAAGACAGACATTTATCTGATAAATACTCAAATTAACCTTAAAGACACAAATCTCTGTTTTCATACTAGTGTGTGTATTATGGGTCAAACTCTTATCCTATGTAAATTGGAACAGCTCCATAGAAGCCAATGGAGTCATCTTATACAGCTGAGGAAAAAAAAAAAAGTGAGAAAAGTTTGATCAGTGTGGAAGATCTTCAGAATTTTTTGGCCAGCAAAAAAGACAGAAACCATCTGAGGATCTGACTATGGTATAAGTAGCCTTTCAGGAGGGTGGTAGTGAAAATGCTGGAGGGAGGACAGAAGGAGAAGACAACTGATTCATAAAGTAAAACATAAATCCTGCTCTTTTCTTTGCCTGCTTGTATCCTTCAAGGGTGTAGGATATCATTGTTAGCTATTCCATGCAGAGCTAACTCTATACAGGTGTAGCCTTTAGAGACAAATGTTTTAGTGCAGATTTTACCAGAAAGAGGCCAAGACCTTTTGAAATGTTTTGTATTTGCTATGCTTCACATTTTCCTCAATGTTACGATTTTTTTCTTACCACATCTCAGTTACTTGTTTTGATGAGGAAAAACAAGAAGTTAATGCTTCCTACCTGAGACACCACATACAGTGACATGTAGAACTCTATTAGATACTGTCCTTCTCTTAAAAGAGATAATGATGATTAATTTCTCATGAGATACATGAGGCATTTTCCCCTGCTTAGAGTGGTTGTTCTGAGCCTTCTGCATGATACCCAGGTACTGAGTTTCCTTTCCGTTCACACTTCCAAGGACTTCTGAGCCAAGGATTGTGACAGCAATTTTATTTTGCAATTAAAGCTGTATTTCCACAGTACCAGTCAGCAGCAGAGGGGAATGGTGTGAAGCGTGGGTGTACACTGGTTACTGCAGCAGTGTTATTGATACTCTATGGACTGATGTAAGAGAATTCTGATTTAGTGTTTTTTACTAAACCATAAAATACAGCAGAATTCAATGATAAATTTTATTAACTATCTAATTTCACAGATACAATATTGTATTCCCTAAGATACTAACTGACAATGTGAGACAAAATTTAATTGGCAATAAGCATTTCAGTTTACTGAAATACCAGATACAGGGTGATCAAAGCCTTTGCAGTCCACTATTCATTACACTTGACCTACAGGTGTGAGTGTTTAGTCTTTCTGAAACTTACAATCATTGACTTTTGAGTATTTGAGCCTCAACCAAATGACCATATTTGTAGCAGAATTGGCTTCACTTCAGTATGTTCTATCTTCATCTGTGGTGCAAGGAGCAGTGGGCAAAGTAGACAGCAAAATGGAATGAAAACAAACTCAGTGATACTTCTGATCTTGAACTAACACATCGAAGCACATCCTTTATATTGAATGTAGGTTAGGTATCAACTGTATAATCTATCTACTGCACTTGATGCTAGTTGGATCTCCAAGCACAGAATCATGGAATGTTTATAAAAGCCTTTGCTTTCTCTATACCTCAAACCTAAACATCTGAATGTTAACTTATTTTTTCAATATTTCTTACTATTATTAATTTGAGGGTTAATTTGAGGTTTCTGTTAATAGCAACAGAGGTTTGCTACCATGCTTTAACATGCCACTAGGATTATAGGTTATACATATGTGTATGAATACATATATATACATATACTTCTTTTACAGTCTCTTCAAGGCACAATGAAACTCTGCAGGGTGGAAAGAAGTACAGAAATCAAAGATGTTCAGTGATACAAGAAGAGGGTGATAGGGTGGACTTCTTCGTATGTAATGAGTATTTGTAAAGAATTAAGTAGAGAGTTGTTGCTTCCATGTGAAACCCCAGCAAGAAGATACCATGTGAATGGAATATAACAATGGGGAATGTTCCAGAGGACAGTTAAAGGTCCACATATGTTTCAGTCCATTGGACTGATTGGTACCTGTACCATAGTTCTACTCATTCCAACAGTTAGTTATGGAGGTGCTTCATGGTCTTTTATCTAGCTTACTCCACCAGACCCCAAAGGATATTTTTACAATGGCCTATGCAGAAATAACCCACGCATGATTACTGTGAACAAGGAATCTTGTTAATCTTCCTCTTAGCAAAGGGCTGCTGACACTCCTCATGTACAAGGGTTATTTTAGGTTACACTGTTCTAGTCTCACTGATTGCAGTTCCCGTACAGATCATATAGGTAACCACACATCAAGTGCAATCTGGTACATTATGAATCAGAATAGTATCAGAATTATTCTGCAGTCTTAAAATTATACTACATTACAATATGAACTGTCTAATAAATGTTCCATTAAGGATGCATTTTATCTCTCACACTTCCAAAAGAAGGCTGTACAATATAGAAAATCTGGGAAATTTTTTTGGTTTCCTTTAATCAAATTGGTGATCAAGATCTAGTATCTGAAATACATTTCCTTAAACTCTACTCAAAACTGTTTATTTTGTGAAGGATACACAAATCATTACTCATCCTTCAACTTCATATCTCTGTGTTCAAAAAATTACGTAATCTCTCATGATTTAAAGAACTGCCTGTGCAGATGGGTGTACATTTATACTTAATTTACATGGGCCATGTTTCATCACAGATAGCAGTTTATTGTAATGCCAGTTCTGAAAGAATCCAATTGAAGTTAGAGTGGAGTTATGAAAGATAATCGCTCAGCTCCTGTAGTACTACATTTTCTTTGAGGAGTTGAATAGTAATGCAGAAAAGGTGGTGTTTTCAAAAGTCCCAAAATGACCTGTGATTGATATTTAAAATGGCATCCAATTTTTGAGAACACTACCTTGATTTTATGAGCTAGTCCTTTGCAACATAAAAGTAACTGGAGAAAGGAAATCTGTCTGCACACTGATGAATGGGTTCATTGAAGGAGTCTCTTTAAAATATATTTGGTGTGAATTCAACTGACATCGATGGCTCAAAGAAGAACAAGCCTCTCAGACTTTTTTAATAGAAATGGAGCTTTTCAATAGACTAATCCTCTGACTCAAAGGAAACAAAGGTGAGAAAGAAGGACCATCTTTACAGAATAAGGCATGCAGGGGACATCAGTTATATTCACATATGTTATCTCATAAGGACAGATCTCTGCATGACAGAAGTTTATAATGTGTATACATGTGTGCTTCTGTATAGTGAGTACAGAATTTCTCTTCTTCATGTAATTTATATCTTACAGATTATACTGCTTATATATAAGATTCAAGACATAGTTTTCCACTCAAGACCCATGTAGTGTTATGTGAAACAAATAATATTTCAACAATATTTATATATATCATGACATATAAACTACAATAAATGTAAATATTTTGGTAAATATTTTACATTTTTACTCACTTTCTAATCCTGCTCTTCTAGAAATGTTCAACAACAAAATTTAAATGCAAAACTCGTCCCAACCCCAGCCCCATGTTTCATTTTTGAAACCAGTAAATTGAGATGACACATCCAAAATAATATTTGACACAGACACACTTCAGACTGCCTGTTCTTAAGGGTAAGGGCATATCATGGTTTCAATTTCTCCAGAAACTATTTAATTCATTCAATATCTTATATAGTACTGTTTTATACTTCCATCATATATACCCAACATGACTGATTCCTCCTTCTGCATCTCCAGTTTTACTGGAGATTCACTTTTTTCCTTTTTTTCTAAATGCCAGATTGGACCTCTGTATAATATCTGAAGTCTTAAAAATCAATGGATACTGGGAGCATATAATAATGCAACAAGTAATGGAAAGAATGTCTCCTAGCACAAGTCCCTCAAGTTGCATTAAACTCATGGGGAATTACGTCAGTGGACATTAAAAGTATTGCACAACAGTAGAATGAATTTAAGGCCACAATTTCCAGATAAAATTTAAAAAGCAGAAAAATATTTTATCCTATCATTCTAATTATTCATACTTTCTTGTATTCATGTTCCCTTTTTTTCAGAATTCCCACTGAGCAGCTTCTGTAAGGTTGTTGGGCCAATGACCTATTCCAAGATCACACATTTGCGCCTGGATGGAAACAATCTTACTCGGGCTGACCTGCCACAGGAGATGTACAATTGTCTTCGAGTGGCTGCTGAGATTTCACTGGAGTGAAATACCTGGAAACACCCAGCTCCCTTCTAGGGGCAGTAACTAGAGGAATTACATCATGATAGCTCTTTAAAATTAGGATACATCTTTAAAAAAGCATCAGTCTCTGTATTATCCATTCTGTTTGTTAATATTTAGCATGCACTTGACAGCCTTAAGAAATATGTGCATATTTTGACAAATCGTTGTATTTAGAAAGCACAAAAATGACCAGATATTGTGCAAAATATGCCTTCATCTGGGTAGGTAAGTTGATGAAAAGCATCTGACTTCATAGAAATCTATGTCCATGCATGCAATACTTTCCAGCTGGTACCAAACATACATTCAAGTCAGCTGGGGTTCATCAGAGTGCTGAGCAGTATGGGATAGCCCGTGTAAATACAAGATTCCTCTCCAACCAATCTACCTTTCTTAATTATTCAGACCTTTTTCAAATTGTTATCAATTACAAAGGAAAAAATGATTTAACAATCTAAGAACAATTAAAAATGTATGAAAATATGTTTTCAGAGCCCACGGAACTATTAAATTAATAGAGTATGTGAAAGATAGCAGGGAAACAAACATTTTTCAGGTTAAAAAATAGTTTACTTTTTTGGTCATACTTTCATTTAAACTTTCATGGCAAGATTTTTATTCATTGCATAATTATTATTTCAAAATAAATCATATGTAGAAGTATTTTTATTCAACTACTTGCATGCTACTTTTAACCAGATTGTAGAAAATAAAACATAGCAAATAGTATTTTTGTGTCCACATCATTGTTAACTATGTTTCAGTCTCTTATAAGTTTAAACAAAATTTCAGGTTAAAACAAGATAATCTAAGCTATTCTATTATTATTAAAATTTATTGTAAGGTTAAATAAACTGTTTTCTCTACTTCTAAGTTTCAGTGTTTGTAAACATGTAATTTAACTCCTTATGGAGTTTGCAGTATGGGAGACACAGCACTATGGAATAGCACAAATTAATTTCTCAGTATTGTCAAAAGAACAATTAAATCTCTTAGAAACTCTGAGCAATAAATAAAACAGCCCTAGCTCCTCATGGTAGAGAGATGGTAGTATAGTCTGTCTGGGAATGAATAGTCCAAATATTGTCAACATCCTGGAACACACACTAAAATAAATGTGTTGGTAACTGTGAGCCATAAATGGCTTGCTTACAAACACAAATCATCCCACAAGAACTTTTTCCCTTTCAACTACTAGACTATTGAACACTTAAACAGAAACTCTTCTAGTTTCTGTAGTAAAAGCAGAAACTTCCACCCCTGAAAAAAACCCAATCCCACAACAAATCATTTAGTCATCACATTGCTAATTCCAGATGTTTAGAATCAATACACAATTCACAAAAAAAACCTGGGACTAAAACAAAATGAGAGAGGTAGGAGAAATATAAATATTTTCCTCCTTATTAGTAATTTTGGAATTTGTAAGTGTAACTTGTTTTTTTTTTTCTTTTTTTCTTTTTTTTTTTTTTCTTTTTTTAAAAATTATTATTATTATCCATATACAGGAAGGATTGAAAGTAACTTTTATTACAAGTAAGCTAGAATCTTCATAGAGGAGTGAAGCTGAAAGGTGGGGCTTTCTGAACAAATCAGAGTGTGAGTCACTATGGAACAGCACTTAGGCATTGTAACATAGGAGAAGAAAGAACTGCATGCAAAAAAACCCCAAACAATAGAAGAAGATATGGGAAACAACATTCAACTGTTTCCAGAGCGACTGTGACCCAGTTGTCCCCTTCACTGGAATATATGCTAAACACTAAGACCTCTAGAGCACAAATGATACTGAGATGCATCACTGCATAGTTTTGATCTAGCAGACAGTATAAAATGTGTTCTTTTCAGTTTGTTTCAGCAAACCAGTAATCTTTATGCAAAATGAAACAGTGTGAATAGTACGACTAAGAACAGTACACCTCAGGATAGATTAAAATCTGTGGATGGAGGTATTTTCTACATACCCATATGCTGAAAATGAAGCATCCACAGATGTTCACAAGGTTTTTTGAAGTTCTGTTAAAGGGATACAGTAGAAGAAATCCCTCTGTCAAAATAACAAATAGTACCAAAGACCTCCCTCAGAAACGAGGGAATCTTCTTGCAATAAGCACTGAGAAACAGTGGCATTTGGAAGTATGTTTATAATTTGAACACGTCTTTCCTGTGATTCAGAAATTCCCAGTTAGTTGGGGAGACATAACATTGTGCAGCTTACTCTTCACAGTACCTGTGAAAAGACTAGAACATAAGGTCCTTCTGCTAAAGGAGAAAAGGGACACTGTACTTCTTTGTTTTCATATTGTGAGACAGAGAAGCACAGGTGTCTGCGTCTGGATTGATGAATTGGTCTGAATCACTATAAAGACTGTTTAAGTTCCCAATCTTGTAGAAACAAATGGACAACAATATACAGGTACCTTAGTTCTCAGTTTATGAAAGCTACTTGAACTGTTTTCTAGGCACTAGCCAGAATTGTAGGCATTTGGGAATACTCAACAGAGATAGAGCCTTGGTAACCAAGTCATGATAACTTTCAATTTCTGCAGGCATCCCTGTTCCCATCTAGTCTGATAATATTATAGAATATGCATACTGGTGTGAACATGCTACTTAAAAGTAGGTAGACACAAATAGATAATAACACAGCTGCAGAGGCATGGAGATGGTGGAATGGGTAAATTATCCTGAACTCAACTATTTTTAGGCTACATAATATGTGTCCTATAGTACAGGAACACAGTTATTTACAATACATGTCCCTCCTTTCAGGTAAAAATGGGTACATTTGTCATGACACTTTCACATGAAGTTTCATATAGAAGAATTTACAAAGATCAAGATCTTTTCAAAAGACACGAATTTGAAAGCAGACATAAGAAGGAAGTTCTGTTACTCGTGTAATGAAAAGCAGTATTACAGTGACAATATACAAAATCAACAGACAAAAGTTTTATCCATAAAATTTCAGTAGCTGGTCTGCAAGTATTTTGCACAGCCATTCATGAAGAATCACCTTCCAAATAAACAAATATTGTCTGATATTTTTCCTATTAGATTAAATTACAGAAGTTCCCTAGAAAGGACAGGCAGTGATGTGAATTTCTGGACATACACTGGAAGCATTAAACCTACATGCCTTCTACAGCTTTACAGAGTCCTGCATACTCAAATGGATCAAGAAAGGAGTGAGGAGGGGTTGATTACAGATGTCTCTCTAGTGCAAGGATCCTGACAGGGTCCCATTCCTACTCATAAACACTCAGTTTTACTGAAAGGGAATAAATAGGTAGCTGCTTAGCATAAACCAAATTATTTTGAAAACTAGGAACAAGAAAATAAAACATCATTAAAAAGGGCAGTCTGGATGGTTATATGTACAGCTGTAGCAAGCATATAACAAAGATGGTAGAGACTGTGAGGTTATAAAGCAAAATGAGGTTCAATGGAGAGCAGCTAAGATGGAAGGCTATAAAGATGACTTTCCTCATCCTTCTCCTTTCCAGGCTATGCCAAGTCACTTTACTTATGCTATCTGAATATATCATATGCTTCAGTCTCATGATTTATTGCAGTCTTTCACTGACTAAAAAAGCACTCTAGAAAAAGGGGATAGATTCAGAGGTGCACAAAGAAAGGACAAGGTGGCAAAGGGAAATTTCCAAAAAGAGAAATTTAGGCTAGACATAAAAAACGTTCTTTATAATGAGCATGTGAAGTACTGACACAGATAGTCAAAGGAGGCTTTGGAGTGTCTATCCTTAGAGATTTTTAGAACTTGCATGAACAGTGTCCTGAGGAACTGATCTAGCTTTGAAGTTAGCCTTATTTTTAGAAGGAAGGTGAACTAAACAACCTTCAGATGTCCCTTTAAACTTGTTCATAATTTCTGTGAATCTGTGGTTCTAAACCAAAAGGTGACAATATTAGTTTTAATAACCAGATCTACAGCTGGAGAGTTTTACATTAGATTCACATGGAAAATTTATTATTTCAGGTCCATAACTCAGGCTCCCATGATACTCACAAAATCATAACTCATATAATATTTGGTTATAAATTCTATAGGTAAAAACTGTGGAAACTTTCCTTCAATGCCCAGATGTCTGCAGCTGGCTTGGGCAAATCTGCTCCCGTTATGACACTTGCGGGACAGCACTGGCAAACGTGCTTAGATGTCTACACAAAATAAGGAAAACAGTCTATGAGCTACCATTACAGAAGATAGTTAAAAGTTAAAGTTGTGGTTGTGGGTGAGACAGGAAGTTGTGTCCATATCTCCACGTGTTGGAAGCATAAGAAGGATCCCACCAGTCCTCTCTGAGAGAAGAGCTGCTTGAAGTGCCCAACTCAATGGAGTTCAGAGGAGAGACTTGATGCTCAAGTATGTACACACTGAATCACATAAACACTTTGCCCTGAAGATTTCATTTTGGATACTTTATGTTGTCCTCAGTTTGATAGGTTTTGTGGACCCTTGAGGATCTAGATGAGTTGGCTTTTTTATCAGCATCTATATTCCTCCATCAATGTATATGAAGATATAGTCATATAATCAGGAGCTGAGGATTTCAGTGGGCAGCAGCATATCTGAAAAAATATGTACTGATACTCTTTTGTGTTATAAACCATGACTCTTTGCAGGTATAACCCCATCTACATTTTTTTGGGGGGGGACTTATCTCTCTTTTCAGAATTTTAAATATGCAGATAATAAAACATATAGTTTATAGCAAGTCTTGATTACCTGAATAATTATAATTTAAGTACAATCCTCTTTATGCATTCATTACCTCTGTGGTATAGCATATCTTTTTATTGTGAAACTGTTAAGGAAAAGCAGAAAATGTTTTAATTAGAAGGCAGTGAAGAAATGAGGCAAATGCATGAAAGGATAAATGTTATTTATAGTCCAGATGACAGTGTGGAAGCCCAGGGATTTGGTCAAAAACACCTGAACAAGAGAAAAACTTTATTTTGGAAAAAGTACTGCTGTTTTGGAACAAAAGGGCAATGAAACCCACCACACAAGGACACAAATAAGGGATCATGGGATTTTTTATTCCCTTCAAGAAAGCACATTTCAGTGACATTTTAGACAACGGTGTCTTAATCCATTGGTATGAGATTTTAAAAAGTATTTTTAAATGTTCATAAAATAATTCCACGTTTAAAATGTTTTATTATGTTCTACCTATACCTTCTGACAGATTAATAGTTAAACCACCAGAAAATAATTCTGATTAGTTTATAGGCCATGTTTTCATAGTTGCAGAGAGATCCCTACTGACTATAGCATATTTTCTGAAAATTACAAACATGCATTGGAATGTATTGAATAATATCTGTAAACATGTATTTCTATCTAAGATAATGTGTTTACTGAAGCATGCATAAGACTTCAGACAGAAGTACTGTAAGTCTTTAGAAATTTCATACCTTATAAACCAATTTAACAATAATTGTCCTCAAGACAAACAAGTCCAAGTGCTGTCTTTCAAAATTCCTGTTTTCATCAGCTTTCCAGTATCTTATTGTGTGCATCAGCCATACACCATACTTTCTAGACTGGCTTCCAAAACTAGATGAACAAATGTTTTCTGAACTTCACATTTAGACTTCATCATTACAAATGCTTTGCTGCTAAAAAAAATAAAAAGCAAGACTAGTAAGTTCTCAAAATTATGTGCAATATCACATTGATTTCAAGAAGAATTTGTGATTCCATGTGTAAAAATGAGATGTTTTTATTCGGGTTCCTATATTTTTGTGAGAAAAGTAATCCCTGGCAGTGTTTTCATTCCTATCCTAGATTCAAAAAAAAATTAAATGTATGTTCTAATTAAAACCACAGTCCTGAGATGAGGTGAATATTATACACAGAATACAGAAAGGAATGAGGCATTTATCTCTGGGATTCAGTAGCCACCATGATGAGTGAAAAATCATTTAAGATAAGAGTAGAAAATGCTGAGGCACCACTCTGACTAGGTTCCAGAGCTGTCTTGAAAAGGTAGTCTCAGCTGGCACCAAAGTGCTGAGTGTTGGGGACTTTCATGCATAATATAAAGAGTTAGTTTCAACATGTTCCATCTGTAAGGATAATTAGTGACTGGAGTATTCATGGTAAGTGAGACTCTAGCTTGAAATCAGGACTCCAGAAGAAAACTTGAGGGCTTTGGGAAATGACAACTCTTGAAAATTATGATCAAAAGATAGTTTAATAAAAAAAAAAAAAAAAAAAAAAAAAAATTCACATATTCTAATGTTTAATTTCATTTTTTTCCCAAGAATATATGCACTAAATATTAGACTAAAAATACTACAACTAATGGAAAATAAAATAAGGTCTGGATTTTCACATAACTTATGCCATTTGGATTTTCTTTTTAAATATTAAAAAAGCACCTGAACCTTGAATATCTCATCTGTCAGAATCACTATACCAGAGTTTTATTATAAAAAGACTAAATTATACATCATAAATGAAGACAAAATATTTTTGGATGTCTTTAACAATAGAACAAAATAAAAGAGCAAAACTAACACTAACGCCTTATAGGCTGTTTTCACTATCTTTATGCTATCTCAGAATATTTAATCCATGATGCTTTACTTTCAAAAACTGCAGAATTACAGAATGGGCACTAGATGACTAATTCGTGTTTTAATTTACCATTAGCTGCCTGGAAAACATTAATCATCTAAATAGCCACAGGCATGCCCAGTATCTCAAGGTATGTATGCAATTGGTAAATGAAGGTTAGATACTTAATTTAAGATACATTTAGCATATATGTTTGTACATCTAGCATTTAGAAAATCAAGTCCCTGGGTAGGATAGATTTGTCTCAGTGTTGAAATTGTTGAAAGCGTGAAAATAAGGTAAGATATTGACAGACACATTTTTCATAGTAGGCAAACTAAAGCTAGCTAGCCAAGATAAATACCAGATCTTGGCTTTGGGTCATGGAACCTTTATGGTGTCACCATGGTAAAAAGGTCAAAATAGAGAAAAGGAACATACAGCCAAAAAACACCTTCATGAAACATATTCAGGAAAGTACTATATTTCTCAGAAAAGCTGAGCACTTTTCCATAGTTACTCTATTCTGAAACATGTTGCTTTACAATGATCTCGTTAATGAGCTATTCAGTTTTCACTATGGTTTTTTACTAGGTAGTGAAGATATGCAGAAAGCAAAATTCTAGAATTTTGTCACTGGACTTTTAGCATACAATGTCATCTTCCTAAATCCAGTATAAACAAGGGGTCAGGTGACATTTGCATTTCACAAAGCCAGCCCAACTATTTCCCAGGGCTCCTTTAAACAATCTTGTAATATAATCTGAAAGTTCCTCAGGTAAACTCCTTATACTTTAACTGCCTACATATGCACAGAAATTACTTTTTCAATAAGAGATGCAATTTCTCCCACAGAGAGGTCTAGGCAGGCAATTCTAGGCTTCTAGGAGAAGTGCAGAATTCCTGCTTCTAAGTTTGTTTTGGTTCCCCCCCCCCCCCCCCCCCACCCACCACGATAAACAATGATTTTTGAGAAACAGCAGAGCCAGAATGATTTCGTTCCCCATTT
>JANIJG010025148.1:0-23381 GCA_024611175.1 Megaceryle torquata | reverse complement strand
GGGTGGGCGTGGGGGTGTGGGTGGGGTGGGGGGGGGGGGGGGGGGGGGGGGGGGGGGGGGGGGGGGGGGGGGGGGGGGGGGGGGGGGGGGGGTAAGGACCCCACCAAGAGTCCCAGGGGGCTGCTCCATCCTGTCCCAACCAGTCCCGCTGCTCCGCAGGTAAAGCTGGTGTTGGGTTGCTGGCTCCTGCCATGATGTCCTCTGTGCTGCAGCCCCTTCCCATGGCTGGAGATGGAGCGTGGCCACAGGGGGTTCCCAGTTCCCGCTGCTGATAGGGCTCTGGGTCTGCTCTCCTGGCACCTGCTGCGGGGCCACCAGCACAGTGCCTGTCCCAGCCACAGTGACACCAGTTTGATTCCCCAGGTACGTGACTGGACTGAAGATGAAAGCAGCAACCAGGGTTTGCTGGTGACAGTCCAGGGCCTGGGTGGGAGCCCGCTCGACCCCCCAGCTTTGCAGTTTGCCTCTGGTAGGGACCACCACGAGAGCAAGAAGCCCATGTTGGTCCTATTCACAGATGATGGGCGCCGGGGAGCATCCCTGCCCATGGCCAGCATCCCAGGTGAGTCCCACGTGCCCTGGCACAGCTCCCTCAGTGCCACCGTCCCCTCGCCCTCAGGGTGCTGGGGTGCTCCCTGCATGTGGGCTCCTTCAAATCCAAAGCTCCTTCTCCAGCCAGAGGGAGAGGCCATCTCCTTTCTGGTCTAGCCTGTGCAGGGGTGCAGGATTGCACATGTAAATCTGGACTTTGCTTGTCCTGGTGTGTGTGGCCGTGGGGCTGTGAGGTTGTCATCTCGTGGTGGCTCTGCTGAGGCTGGTGACACACTGTGACTGAAGGGCTCGCTGCACTAGATGGCTGCAGACAAAACCCGTGGGGAGGGGTGCCCAAGGGTCCCGCACCACTTCCTCCCTCCCCCCAGGCTCACGCGATGGCTAATGGCACTGGGTGCTCCTTTCTGGCAGATTCACCGTCTCCGGCTCCCGTTCTCTCTGCCAAGATGCTGGTGCCTAAGCCGAGCGGGTCACGCAGCACGCGCTCGCTGGACCGGCTCCAGCCGTGCCAGAGGCATCCCTTGTCTGTGGACTTTGAGGAGATCGGCTGGTCAGGCTGGATCATCTCCCCACGAGGGTACAACGCCTACCACTGCAAGGGCTCCTGCCCCTTCCCGCTGGGCGAGAACATGCGGCCGACGAACCACGCCACGGTGCAGTCCATCATCAACGCCCTCAAGCTGAGCGAGGGGGTCAGCAGCCCCTGCTGCGTGCCCGACAAGCTCTACTCCATCAACCTCCTCTACTTTGATGATGATGAGAACGTGGTCCTCAAGCAGTACGATGACATGGTGGCTGGGAGCTGTGGCTGCCACTGAGGTGGGAGGAGCAGGAAGGTGGAAACGCTGCTGCGGTGAAGGCTGCTCCAGTTCCCTCCAGAGCGTCACTGGGGGAGTCCTTGTCCCACAAAACCCTCTAAAAGAGACTGGGATGAGGAAAGCAAGGGGGGTGCCCAGGTCTGCCTCAGGTGGCATCACCCTTCAGTAGTGCCCGGGAAGGCTCAGGGCTGAGCTCTGATTAAATCAACCTGAAGGAGCCAATGTGACTTGGCAGCCCCAGGGCACCGGCTCCATCGCGGGGGCCCCGCAGGGGGGTGCAGGTTTCCTCGCCCGTGCGGAGGTTTCCTGCAGGCTGTACTATATGTATATAGCAAGAGCACTAATATATGACAGAGACCGCCTGTACGGTGTCCTGTAAATGTCTGTACATTTCTGCATTGTCATGAGTTGGGAAATGAATTCAGAGGAACTATTAAAAGTGCTGCTGTTCTCTGAGGGGCTGCTGGTGGGGATTGCTGCCCAGGACGGGACTGGCCAGGAGAGAGGAAGACTCAGCAGCAGCGCAGCCTCTGAGGTCAGGGTCAGTTGCTGAGCCCAGTCCCTTGGAAGCTGAATGATCTCAGGATCCATCATCCAGTCTGCAATGGGGGGAAGTGGGGATACGTGTGGGGATGTGGTGATGGGGTTGAGGGGGCAGGTAGAGGTGCCCAGAGGTGATGCTGCCAAGGCAGGTGGGTGGCGGGGAAGGATGGCGCTGGGTGAACATGACCAAAGGAGGCTGTGCTGTGCCCCGAGAGAAGGTTCCTTGTGGAAGAGAAATAGGCTGGAAACCAGCTGACCAGCACTGTGGGGTTGGCTGGGTGCTGGGGAGGTGTACAGAGGGTTGGGGTGGCAATGTGGGTACTGGGTAACAGTCAGGGCAGGGGCCCCCGTCTCACACCCACTGGCACAGCCCCTTGTCCCCTGTGGTCCAGAACTCAGTAGGACCGTGGCCATCCCTGACAGAGGGCTCAGCCCCTCCAAGTCTCTTTTCAACAGTAGCAGCCTCACCGTGGTCCCAGTCTGACACCAGGAACCACCCACCTAGTTGCTCTTCATCTCCAAGCCAAGCTTAGAAGAGACTGAACACTGCCCCCCCCTCCCGCCTGGGGGCACCAGTTTCCTCCCACCACTCACACAAAATCAGCACCAGCAGCTGTTGCCCCTTCCCCACCACTGCCTGCCCTGTAGCCAGGGTACCCTAGCCCCAGCCCACCCAAGAGAAGGGTGAATTCCTCCCCGGGAGCCCTTTGACTAGATACAGTCCCACAGTAGAGGGCAAATCCTTCCCCTGTGCCCCACAGATGTGTCCTCCCCTGTCCCTGGGATGTGAGCACAGGGCAGAGACAACTGCTGTGTCCTGAGCATACACAGATGTCACAGCTCCTCTTCCAATGTACCCAAGGGCGGGCACCTCATCCCAAAGCCAACAGGCAGATGGGCTCACCTGCACCCCATGAGAGCCCCATCCTCCCACTGCTGGGCAGGAGAGGTGGCTGTGAGCCCTGGGGAGATGTCCTCCCCTCGCCCCTGAATTACGAGCACTTTACTGAGTTACACAAAGTGGATGGTCAATAATCCAAGACAACGAATCGTTCTGGCCTGGTTTATTAAATGCCTGTTCCTTGGGATGCTCTGGCTACCAGCTCTGCACCCCCAGGGTGCCCACAGTTCCCATCACAGCAGCACCCAGAGCCAGAACTATGCCTCCCTGGCTCCCAGGGTGGTGGGAAGGGAAGTGGGTTGGGCTGGAAGGACACCGGGCTCCAGGCTTTTCTGTGGCCTTCACCCCAGCCCCCACATTGGACTCAGCCTGGGCTGAGTCCTGAGCTGCAGTGAAGAAGTTGTGGGGTCCCGAGTCACTGCCTGGTGGGAGCAGCCTGTGTATGTCCCACTCAACCCGGGACCAGCGCAGGTGTCACACTGGGCTTCATCTCATCACGGGTGTCCACTTCCACCATCCTCAGCAAGGTGACCGAGTTCAGCCCCATGCACACATGGGGTGCCCCACACCCCAGACCACAACAGACAGAGGTCCTGTCTTGGCCGTACAGCGTGCTCGTCAGCTGGCCCTTTACTGGCCGCTCTGTGCGGCAGCAGAGTCCAGCCCGAAATATTGAGGAAGGTCACAACAGTCACGGGCATGTTCTGTCCCTCCCAACAGCCCGAGCTGGCAGCAGTACCTGGATAACAGCAAATCCCCAAACACCGCTGGGACTCTCTGCTCGCTGCTGAGCTGTGGAGCCTCCCTGGGGGACGGGACTTGCTGGAGGGATGGTCAGGCCAGAGGGCAGGGTGCATCATGGCCAAGGGGGTGTCTGGGGACTGAAGGGCCGCTGGTCAGTGGTGACAGCGGGGGTCAGCTCCGCAGCACTCCGACAGCTTCTGCAGGAATCGCTCCTTCAAGCGGAACTTCCTGGAGTGCTTAAGTGCCTGGCTGGTCTCAATCTCATGGGCCTTCAGCTTGGCATAGTAGTCAGAAAACTTGTTGTAGAGGATGGAGATGGGCATGCCGTTGAGGATGATGCCAAAGGAGATGCAGGCAAATGCCACCATCCTGCCGAGCACCGTGTCGGGCACAGTGTCTCCATAGCCCACAGTGGAGAGGCTGACCTGGGCAAGGAGGGGAAAGGATAAAATCCTACATGGACAAGCCCAGCAGACCCCACCTGTTGGTGCCGGGACCCACCTCCCTCTGCCCCTGGGTGGGAGCTGGGTGCCACCTGGGAATGGCACTGCACCGGGGCTCCAGCCAGCTCGGCTGTCCCTGCTCCGTCAGCCTGCACGGCCGGGGCTCTGCTCCCTGGGCTGCACTCAGCAGGCTTGGAGAGCCCAAGGAAAGGGCTGGATGAGGTGCCAGCAGCAGAGGCCAGCCCAAGCCACCTTGCTCCCTCCTCCCCTTCGCGTGCACATCTTCAGAAGCAGCAGGACATGCCCGAGCTGGACTTCCCCGCGCAGCCAGACTGTCTGCTGGAGCTTCCTGCCCCTGCAGAGTGTGGCTCCAGTGCTTCCTGGCCATCAGCTGCCCAGTCCCACAGGAGCGAAGCTGCTCGGATCCTCCCTCCAAGAGAAACAGAGGCACTGCCCGGGAACGCACCCGGAGGAACGGTGTTTAGGTGACAGGGAGCAGGACTATGGGACAGGGTGAGAGCTGAGGCAGAGAGCCCTGGGCTTTGTGTGGACCATGCTGACCAAGGACAGGGTCTGCCTGTGACATTTAAACACTCAAATCTGGTGATTTTGTAAATCCTCAAGAAAGGATGAATTTGAAGCAGGCAGCCTGTGGTGGTCAAGGGGGGGATTATAAGAGCAGAAGTGATCTGTGGGATCATTTAATCCGTAAATCTAAATGCCCTTGTAACCCCCAGCTCTCAAGTGCTTTATCTGCTCCTCACCTCACAGCTCAGCCAGGTTTATTACGGGGCTTGGCTCAGCAGAGCTGCAGCTCCTGGCACGAGCAGAGCAGCAAAGGGCTCCTGTCCCTGGATGCAGCACACCCCAGTCTGTGTCCTCTCTCTGGAGATAGGCTGAGACACAGTGTCACCACGTTTCCATGGTCCCCACATGCAGTCCTGGGTCCCCTGGCTCAGCCCCACAAGCTCTGAACCCCTCACACCTCCTGAGCCCAGCCAGGCCGCAATGCTGCACAAGCCTCAGGCTGTCCTGGGTGGCTGTCCCTGTGCCCACGGGGTCTGAACCACATCCACCCAACACGTGGTCCCATGACGGATAAAGCTTGGGCTGAGTTACTAACCCAGGCCTGGAGGTTCCCAGGCCACCACCTCTGTCCCACCACCCCAGCCCAGCACTGGCTTTTGAGCATCTGAGCTTAGTCCACATCTCTGATTTCTTTCCTCAGAGCATGCAGGGCTTTGGGCTCCCTGCCATTACTGAGCTGGTGGGAAGACTGGGCCCTTTTCTGCCTCCCGGTCAGCAGCAGTGGTGAATCCCTCGAGCACCAGGGCAGCCCCTACCCCCGGAGCCCCATCACACCCTTCTCTGGAAGAAGGTGCTCACACCTTACCGCTGCCCACCACCATGCGCAGGGGATACTGGTGAAGCTGGTGCCTGGGACATCGTGTTCCACCGAGTGCATGAGAGCAGAGAAGGTGAAGACCCCCATGGCGATGAAGAGGAAGAGGCAGCAAACCTGCTGGTAGCACTGGCGCAAGGTGAAGCCAAAGGCTCGGAGGCCGGTGGAGTGACGCGCCAGCTTGAGGATACGGAAGATCCTCATGAGCTTGATGAGCTTGAGGACTTTGCCCAGCTTGCTCACATTCTCCATCTTGTGCAGTTCCTCGTAGTAAAGTGTGTCTCCTTCATCCAGATTTTCAAAGAGGATCTGGATGTAGAAGGGCAGGATGGCCACCAGGTCGATAGCATTAAACGCTGCCCTCAAAAACCTCTTGAAGCTGGAGGAGGCTATGAGCCGCATGACGTATTCAGAGGTGAAGAAGATGGCACAGATCATCTCCAGATGCTCCATCCACATCTTCCCTGTCTTGTGTTTCATCTCCTCCACTGTGCTCAGTGTCATGCCCACAATGGAGATAAGCACAAAGAAGCTCGACATGACAGCAATGATCTTGGCTGCGACAGAAGAGTACGGGTTCTCAATGAGGTTCCAGATCATCCCCCGAAACCGTCCCAGAAATTTGCCCTCAAACTGCTCTGCTGAGTCCAGGGGCTCTAGTTCTGCTTCCAGCTGCTTCTGTATTTTCAGGTACTCATTGAGCTCATCTTGCTTTTCCTCAAACAGGATCCGGCAGCAGCGTTGGGTGTATTTCATATGGATTCCCCAGTACTCGATTTCCTCCACAAAGTTACTGGGGCACATCTCATCCATTATCCACAGCACCCCGCTGCAGTAGAAGTGGAAGATGTAGTGGAAAATGGAAGGATCTCTGTCAAAGAAGTACTCGTTCTTCTGCACCGAGTAATCATCGCAGAGCTGCAGCTTCTTCATAGGGTCTGTGCAGAGGGCCAGCTTCCCCAGCCTGGTGGCGGGATAGTGGGCCGCTGCCTTGGAAGCTATCTGGAACAACTTGCCACCCACATTAACGCTGAGCAAGTACTTGTTCCTTTGGATGGGAGTCTTGGTTTTCTCCTGGTTTCTCTCTGCCACATTCTGCATGGAGCTCCATTGCTTTACCAGGCTGTCCTGCGCAAAGGGGATGTAGACGTCCTCTTCCTCCGGCGTCCGGCAGCGGCCCTGGCGGTCCCCGATCTTCAGGCTGGCAGAGAGACTCGCCCGCCTCATCCCCAGCCTCCTCATCCTGCCTGAGCCTCCAAAGCAGTGACTCCCGTTACAGGCTGTGGGACAGTGGCTCTGGCTTCATGGGCCCGCTCCCACCAGGCGTACGCTGCCTGGGACAAGTGCTGTGAGCTCAGAGGAGCAGGGATGAGCTGCTGCCCGAGGGGCACTGGCCATGTCACGGTGCCACGTGGCACCTGCCAGGTTCCCAAAGCCGATTGCTTATCAGATTGTGGTTTGCATCGTAAGAGTTGGAGGCAGCTCAGTGTCCGCTCCTTAAGACAATAATGAGATTGAAGCACTGGCCCTTTATGTAAGGAACTATTTCCAGCTCTGCACTTCTCTTTTGCCTTGTTCTGTTATTAGCTGTTCGTGTTTGTAACACGCTACCCTGTTTTCGGGGAGGGCACCCACGATAGCAAGTTGAAGTCGTCTCAGCTTAACCCTTTTAAGCCCTCCCTTGCCAGGCACAGAAGGGTGCAGACACGCAGGGTTTGTACCAGCTTTGTACCCCCACAGCAGATGCTGCTCTTGGCACCAGCCATTCGCTAAGCGCTAACACAGCCGCTCCTGCTCCATCAGCTGTTGTGGCCCAGAGAGGGGAAGCTGTTGTTACCTCCCAGCTCACCCCTCAGAACCCTGCGGGGCAGACTGGCAGGGGAAGAGGTGAAGGAACCATCTCACGCTCCATGCAGTGGCCAAGCAGGTCCCCCCTGTGCCAGGCTGCTCCTGCACCGCTGCCCTGTGCCTGCTGCTCGTCTCCCTGGCCTTCTGCTGCTTACTCCCACCAGCAGGGCCAGGAAGATTGAATAGGGCACTGGAAATCTAAGTATGCAGTAAGAGTTCCCCTCATCCATAGGAACTGGAGGAAGTAAACCTTTGGAATTGCAAGTAAAAGGGGAACCCAAAATTAAACATCTGGAACACGACGCTACCTCAGCAGGTAAAACAGCACCTTTCTTTCCACAAACTGGTCTAATTACAGAGACTTGTCTTTGCTCCAAGGCTGAGAAGCAGCTCAGGCTCTCCTGCAATTGAAATCTCTGAGCCTGGGGATTGGGACAACAAAAGTACTTCCAGCACTGAAAAGAGGAAGGGAAATTGCTGTCGCAAACACGGCCCCAAGTTTTGGCACAAGACCCATAAAAATGTGTTTCAACCCTAAAATACTCAGCTCGGGGATCAGTTGGTAAAACCTGCGTGGTCTTGCAGCGGGAAGAGGCTGAGACTGCTGAGTGTACCCACTGCCCAGAGCAAGGGGCTCTGCCCTGTCTAGCAGAACAGGACATCTCAGCTCGAGCTAAGAGGATGATCTGTGACAGGCTGGTGACAGGTGACCTCTGCACATGGTCCCGACAGCGCAAGCCCCTGTTGTTAGCCCCAGCTCAGCCCTGTCCTGCTGGGATCTCTGCAGCACCTCCTCACTCTGCTGCAAGCCCAACTGCCTTCACTTGCTGTAATGAAGGAGCAAGTTCAGACAGTCACAGGTTTTTCACCTTGTTCTTGGCTAAGCTTTCCCCTTCTCTAGTTTGCGCCAGCACCCCTGGTGCCAGTGCTGCCTCTTTTCTCACCCCCTCTTCCTGCATTTCCTTTTTTTCCGTTACAAGTGACGTGTGCTGGAGTCACTGCAGTGCGAGGCAGGCAGAGCAGCACCTGCTTTCCCTATCTGCCCTTGCCAGCTCACAGACCACAGGCCCTCTTTCCCAGACTGTGACAATCTAAAGGTGATGCAGCCCCCAGCCTCACAACTACACAATTAAACCAAAGAGAAAAAGAAAAGATCCAGAAATCATGAGCTTCAAGTTCTTTATTCTCCTGTGTCATCTGCCAACGAGTTCTCTCCACTTGTCCCTGTGAAGCAGGTTGTGTGGCACCCTTGCAAGTGACCTCTTGGGTGGTACTAAAACCAGCAGCACCGGGAGGAGTAACTCAGTGCTCCACACAGGGAGGAGTCTCTCCCATGGGGCACAGCAGGACGCACACGCTGCCCAGGAGCAGAAGACTTCTGCTCTAAGGCTGATTGCAGATGTCTGCTTGGCAAGCCAAGTTTTCAGCTTTAAGGCACAGAGAACAGGAGTCAGGGCAGCAGTTTTCTATCTTTTGTGCACTTAGTGAACACTTGTACAAGGAGCACGTGGTCAGCACTAAACTAGAGGCGCTGGTCAGCAATCCCCTCACCCCCTTGTAGTTCTTCTGAAGAGCACACAGCACTGAGATGTTCGGGAAGAGTTACACATGCCACAATGCACAGACCATGTTTGATCCAAGACACAAGTTATTTCAAACTGAAAGAAAAAAAAAAGCCAAACGCTCCAATCTTCACAGAATCGGATACTGGTTTGGGTTGGAAGAGACTTTCCAGATCAAACTGCTGGAAAGAGTCCAGCACAGAGGGACAGGGGTGATGGAGTGGAACATCTCCCTGCTGAGGACAGGCTGAGGGAGCTGGGGCTCTAGAGCCTGGAGAAGACTGAGGGGTGACCTCCCTCAGGAATGTTTATAAAGATGAACAGGGCAGTGTCAGGAGGATGGAGCCAGGCTCTGCTCAGGGACATCCAATGATGGGACACAGGGCACTGGGTGTAAACTGGAACAGAGGAGGTTCCATGTAAATATAAGGAGAAATGTTTTCACAGTGAGGGTGACAGAGCCTGGAAGAGGCTGCCCAGGGAGGTTGTGGAGTCTCCTGCTCTGGAGACATTGAAAAACAGACCTGGATCTGTTCCGGTGTGACCGGATCTGGGTGATCCTGCTCTGGCAGGGGATTTGGACTCTATGATCTTTTGAGGTCCCTTCCAATGCCACCATTCCGTGATCATCCAGTTCCAGCCCTGCTGCTGTGGGCAGGGACACCTCCCGCTAGAGCGGGTTGGTCAGAGCCCCATCCAGCCTGGCCTTGAACACTTCAGATGGTGGGACACCCACAACTCCCCTGAGCAACCCGTGCCAGGGTCTCACCACCCTCATCATAAAACATTTCTTCTTCATGTCCAGTCCAAATCTACCCTCTTTCAGTTTAAAACTGTTGTCCCTTATCCTCTACAGGCCTTGGTAAAAAGCCTCTCTCCAGTTTTCTTACGAGCTCCCTTAACAGATTGAAAAGACACAATAAGGTCTCCCTGGAACCTTCGCTTCTCCAGAGACTTCCTCAACCAGTGTGCAGCACCTTGCACCTGACTTTGTCGAATTTCATGAGGGTCATACGCCAAGTCCTCCAGCCTGAAGGTCCCTTTGGATGCCATCCCATCCCCCAAGTGAATCAACTGCACCACTCAGCTTGGTGTCACCCACAAACTTGCTGAGGGTCCACTTGATTCCACTGTACACGCCACCGATGAAGACATTAAATAGGACTGGTCCTAGTACAGACCCTTGAGGGCCATCACTCACCTCAAAACAGTTTTAATGAGGACACCATTAAGACTGTTAGAGAGGAAACATCCAGAGTGCAGCACTGGGGTGGAAAGTGCAGTTCTGCAAAGAGCAGAGACCTTTGCTGGAAGGAGTGTGCTGGGAAGATGCTTGCCCCATACTGACCCAGGGTGGCCACGCAGCAAAACCAGGAAGCTTTTGTCCTGTCAGTAAAAGCTTCCTGCACATTGGACTGAGCAGCATCAGAACACTAGTGCAAACACGGAGCACTTGTGCGACCTGGGCAGAGCCAGTGAGCGCCTACTGAAAGGGATGAGGAAGCCCCTGTTCCCTGGCAAAATCCAGGGGCAAGAACAGGGCAGGTGAAAAAAGCCTCTTCGCTAGAAGTGGAAGGAAACGGTTGAAAGGAAGCTGGAAGGAAAGAGGGGCACCTAGCACCGGTCATTTCACGGAGAAGAAATTCCTGGTGTCACTCTGGTGACATTAACAATCAGCATTAACAACCCCTGGAGGCAAGAACAATGAAGAAACTTCTACCACCTTTGTGAGGGGTGGTTTCACAACACCAGGGGAGGTCCTGTGCTATTTCCAGAGCCGAAGGAGTCCCACAGTCTAAAACCCCATTTCCCAAGGGGAGTATCCTCTTGTTATTCCAGTGCAACAACCCAGATTTGAGAGCTTATGTCCAGATTCAGTCAGCTTCTGCGGTGAGCAGGAGGGAGACCAGGCTAGTCCCACCCTGTCATCTCATGATACAGATCCCTATAGGAACAGAAAACAAGCTGGTTACTGACAGTCCTTCGGACAAAAAAAGCCAAACAAACCAACAAACAAAAACCACCCAAACCCAAAACTGTTTGACTTCAGTTTGTGCAAAGTGGAGGACAACAACCCACACCGGAAGATGATGAGCTCAGCATCAGTGCTCAGTGTGCTTGGCAGCAGAGGAAGGACAGAGACCAGCACACCACTATCAAAAGATGCCAGCATCTCCTCAGATCAGGCTGTGCAACTGTCCCTGCAGTCAAGCAAGAGTCTTCACACCTGACTGGGAGAAGAAAGGTAAGAGGAGAGTTCCGCTGTGTCAGGGCAGATTGAAAGCTCAAGTATGTGGCCAACCAGCAGAAGGAAGAGCTGGGAAAAGCTACCCCCAGAGGGGAAAGCTCTGGAGGCTAGAAACAGAGCGAGAAGGTGTTTCTCCCTCATGCATAGACACTTACCCTTCAGGGAAATGAGCCTGGCTGGCTCTTGTCAGGCAGTAGCTGTTCCCTGGATGCTTTTCCAAGACTGAAGATGCCAGATCTGCTTTTTGCCTTGGACAGGCCCCACATGGCAACAGAACCCACAGCTACCAGGATGCTCGGGAGCGCTAGAGAGGAGAGTGCACAAGCAGAGAACCACTCACAGCACCTGGTCTAGACATCAGCACTGGGCTCTGTCACTCAACAGCGTTAGTCAACAGCTAGAGATCAGCAGCTTCTCTCAAGGATAAGGGACAGGGAAGAGAGAAAAAGAGTTAGTGCCAAATTGCATGGAATGGCCTTTCCAGGGACACAGCACAACCAAGTCAGAGGGATGATTAAGATGGGGTGTATGATGGGCCCTCCCAGCCCAGCAGAAGCAGCTACTGAGACAGGTCTGGAACTCAGTCCACTGGGATTTAAGAGTCCAAGCCAGGACCAAGGCCACGTGCAACACTCTTGAGTCTCACATACCTGTAATAACCAAGATCCACATGTGGCCTTGACTCCTCAATGGCACAGAGCCCTCAGGCACAGGCGCAGCTGAAGACTCTGCAAGGAAAGAGTGAGAAGTGCACCAGGCTTCCAACTCACCTTATGGTCAGCATTCAAAGCAGTCTCCAATCCAAACCTGGCTAAGTTCCCAGTTCACCCAAAGAGTGCCAACCTCAAGAGACTTTTTTCAATTGAAGCAGAACCTTATCTGCCATTACTATGATTAGACTGCATGGGAGGGGAAGAGTCCTACTGGAAATGCGTAATGAGGAAAGCTGGGAAATTTCCCAGGGGTAGCTGTAGCATCCTAACCTCTCCTCGTGGCACTGGGAAGCCCCAGGTACAACCAAAATGCAGCTCATCTCCCCACCTACCAATCGAACGGGTGGGGGCATCAAATCCAAACACAGCCCCTCGCACCACAACCCCCCCCACACACCCCCCCAACAGGGTGCTTCAGCTGCCAGACGCCCCCAAGACCCTCAGGGTGAAGGAAGCTGGAAGTGCCCTTTCCAGCCCTCAGGCAGCCAGCGGGTCTGTGACCCCAGAGCGGAGCAGCAGACCCAGTCCCGGGGACACAGACACACCGTGCAGAATGACAGACACCGGTGGCTGCTGCTCTGATCCTGCCCCCGCATCCCTGCTTCCCTCCTCCTTTTCCCTTCAGCCCTACCATTCCCCAGGGACCACACATGCTGACATGGGTGGACAGAGACTCCAGTGTCCCTGACTTGCTGGAAGAAAGCAGCAAAACTGCGTGTTCTGGAAGAAGGCGCTTCAAAGGCGCTTCCCGAAGGAGCCCGGAGGGGGTTTCAAGGCCGTCACGACAGAAGGAAGCCTGAGGTGGGACGAATCCTGCAGCGCTTCCTCTGCCCGCAGCGAGCCCCGAGAGCCGCAGCGGTCGCGGAGGGGCCGCAGCGCACAGGAGGGACGGGCCTTGCTCCGGTTCATTCCCCCCGGGCCCGGACGCGGCTCCCACACCCCCCGCCCGCTCCCAGGAGTCTCGCCCGCCCCACGCTCCCGACCTGCGCCGCCCGTGGGCGCCAGCGCCGAGCTCCGCGGCGGGGTAGCCCAGGTGCCATCGGGACTCGGCTCCGTCGGGGTCGCCGTTCCGCAGCCCAACTCGTCCCCCTCGTCCTCGCAGTCGGGGTGCCCATCACAGCGCCACTCCAGCGGGAAGCAGATGACGTCGAGCTCGCATTGGAACTGGCCCGGGGGGCAGCCGGGATGGGGCGCTGCGGAGGGAGCAGGGGGTGAGGAGCCGGGATTCCCGCCCCCGCTGCAGCCGGGCCCCTCACTGAGCGGAGCCCGCGCGCAGGGCGTATGCGGACACGAGCCAATAGGACCGAAGGGTGTGCGCGAGGAGCCAATAGGCACGACCGAGACGCACGCGGCCAGCCGGTCCCGCCACGGCCTCCCCCCGCCCCGCCGCTCACCGTCCCCTTGCAGCACTGGCGACAAGCGGGAGGATGAGCAGCAGGGAGAACAGCAACCCCGCCCGCTCCATGCCCGAAGAGCCGCTGCAGCTGTCGCCGCCGCTCTATAAAGCCGGCTGCGCGCCGGTAGGGCGTCCGCGCACGTGCACGACCTCCACCAATGGGATTCCCAGGGAGGGCGGAGCGCGTGCCCTTGAGGAGGCCCCGCCTTCCTCTCGCGCCCGCCGAGAAGAGCCGCTGACTGGCTGGGGGTGAGGGGGCATCGCCGCGGCCTCGAGCGCGGGGGCGGGGCCCGCGCTCCTTGCGCCCCCTGCCGGGCAGAGGCGGCCCCGGGAGCCGCGGTGCGTCCAGGGCGAGCCGGGTCCCAACCCCCCCCTCCCCAGCTCCTCTCGGCACCGGCTGCCTCCGGGCCGGGCCGGGCCGGGCCGAGCCCGCCTTGCTCTCTGTGACTGTTTAAGGTCGAGGACAGCGGCGTAAAGCTGCTGCCGACAAAGGCTCAGCATAACCACATCCCTCTTCCCCAAGGGCTGGGGGGAAGCAGGGAACCCTCCAGGGGGGCTCCCCACCAGCGCAGCCTGGGCTGTTCTCCCTGGGGAGGGACGGACCTACAGCACTATGTGCATATTTGGCACTGGCAGTTAAGAGCACCCCAGGCTACTTGACCCAAAATCAGAGCTACTTTTAGCACAGAGTGTGCTCCATGCAGCTCTATCTTTATGTAGCTCACCTGTCCACCAACCCTAAGCTCAAATGCACGTATTATGCCTGGATCTTCGAAAAAAAGTTCTTTATTATGAGGGTGATAGACCCCTGGAATGGGCTGCCCAGAGAGGGGGTGGAAGCCCCATCCCTGGAGTCATTCAAGGTCAGGCTTGGTGGAGGTCTGAACAGCCTGCCCTAGGTAGAGATGTCCCTGCTTGTGTAGGGAGGTTGGACCAGATGACCTCTAGAGGTGCCTTCCAGCCTAAAACGTTCTATAACCCTAACCCTATATTGCTATTCCCTCAAAAAAATCTAACACCCAAAACAGTATTTGAACTAATTTGGTAATTCAAATAGAACAGATAAAGTGGGGTGGGGAGGGAGACAGCCAGAGCTTTAATTACATTTATTAGTCACATCTCAACAGCACTCAGACAGGTTCCACACTACACCACTGCAGCAAAATCCACCATGGGCCTCCCTGTTGGAGAGCTGCTCAGAAACGAACCACGACCTGCACATCCAGCCTCATCGGACTGACCTCTCACAAATAGGGCTGGTCTTTGGAAATCTCCCACTTCTTAAACGGTGGTCCTGGTGTTACCGGTTTCTTCTCAGCTGCTGTCACTGCAGAGCCTGAACTGGAGTAGAGGAAGAGAGAGGAGGCTTCGGTAACTCCGTGGAAAGCAGTCTGGGAGCGCAGGTTTTGTTAGCGCTTGGAGGGTTTGCTGGGCCGGCCTCCAGCCCCCTCACTATCCAAGAGATACAGCCGCAAAGAAGTGCCCGGCGCTCCTCTACCAACCTGGCGAGTCCAGCTCTGCCCACCGGAGAGTTTCGAGCCCCTGCTGTAAGTCAAACGAGGCTTAAACCCGCTCAGCACTGCGGGATCGAGCAGGTCAGACCCACCTGCCTGCCGGAGCTCCCGCAGCGAGGGTTTTCTGCGCCGTCACGACGACGATGGGCGGGAAGGACTCTCGGCGTCCGTCCCGGCCGCAGTAATAGTTATTGAACACCTTGTGACTTGGTCCCACCGGGAGCCGAGGCGGCGGCTGGGTTCTAGACAGAGAATGGTTCCCGAACGTCAATCGCGGCCCAGGAGCCTCCGCACCCGCACCGAAACCCCGGCCCGGCCCAGCCCAGCCCGGCACCTCTTGGAGATCTCCTCGTAGCGCAGCGCCAGCTTGGCCTGGAGGTCCCGCTGCAAGGCAAGGCGAGAGCGATTCACTCGGTGCCGGGCGACCGAGCGCGGCCGCGGATCCAGCGGCGCAGCGCCCGGTTCCGCCGGGGGCCGGGGCCGCCCTTACCCCTGCCAGGAAGTTACGGATGCGCCGGATGAGGCGAGTGGCCGTCGCCATCTTGGCCGCTGTGAAGGGCAGGGAGCGCGCGGGGTGTGGCGGGAGCGCGAGGGGTGCGCTAGGTCTCGCGAGGCTTTGGCGCTCTAGAAAAGGCGGCGCGGGGAGGCTCCCCCCCTTCCCGCCCGCGGAGCCGCCATGGACACCAGTCGCGTGCAGCCCATCAAGCTGGCCAGGGTGGGGCCCGCGGCGGTACCGGCACCGGGACCCGGGCCGGGTCGGGCCGCGCGCTGACCCCTCCTCCGCTCTGTCCCCGCAGGTGACCAAGGTGCTGGGCCGGACCGGTTCCCAGGGGCAGTGTACGCAGGTGAGCGGGCCGGGCCCGGGAGGGGCGGGGCGCCGGCCGGGCTGGCGCTGTCGCGATACCGTCCCAACGCCATCGCGATACCGCCCCGTAGGTGCGCGTAGAGTTCATGGACGACACGAGCCGCTCCATCATCCGCAACGTGAAGGGTCCGGTGCGCGAGGGCGACGTCCTCACCCTGCTGGAGTCGGAGCGCGAGGCGCGGCGGCTGCGCTGAGCCGGTGAGCCCGGGGCCGGCCACGGACCTCGACCCCGCAACGCCCGCGCAGACCCCGTCCCCTGTCTGCGGAGCTTTCCCCCTGTCCTCTGCCCTTGGGGTCGTTGTCCCTCCGTCCCCTTCCTGCCCTCAGAGGCGTGTCGTGTTCCCCCCTGCCTTCAAGACTCTTGTCGACCCCTCTCTGCTCCTGGAGCTTCCCCTCCTCTGCCCTCAGAGTCATGTCTGCTCTGCTCCCTGCCCACGGAGCCCTGTCATCCCCCCCCTGCCCTCGGAGTCCTTCACCCCCTGCCCTCGGAGTCCTTCACCCCCTGCCCTCGGATTCTGCCCCCCTTGTGTATGCAGAGCCCCCCCCATTACAGAATCACAGAATGGTGGGGGTTGGAAGGGACCTAGAAAGATCATCCAGTCCAACCCCCCTGCCAGAGCAGGGTCACCCAGGGCAGCCCACACAGGAACAGAGCCAGGGGGGTTTTGAACATCTCCAGAGCAGGAGACTCCACAACCTCTCTGGGCAGCCTGGGCCAGGCTCTGTCACCCTCCCTGTGAAAAAGTTTTCCCTTATGTTTACCCTAAACCTCTTAGATTTACCCTAAACCTCCCATTCCTGCTGTCCCCCCCGCCATCTCCGCTGCTCTCTTCCAGGTGATGAAGCCTCCCGGCGTTTACCAGGAGTGGCCGGTGGGCACCTGCTTGGCCGGGTGGATGGAGAGGAGCATGGCTTCGCGTTACTGCAATAAAGGGTTTTTCCAGTAGCCCCTCGCCTGCGTCTCGCTTACTGAAGGTGTCTCCATCTGGTGTGGCTTGGTCCTCGTGCACCTGCCCTTTGTTGTTGGGTTCAGCCGAGGGACAAAAGCGCGCCTTGTGTACTGCTGGGGTTACATGTTAATGCTTTCATCTTAATATTGCCGTGTCTTGGCATTTTTATTTGCCTGTCACAACAAAAATGGCTCTGTTTTCATTATAGCAGCCTTAACTCCAACCTCTTTGGTCAGTGTTTTTCTGTATGTAGCCAGTAAAGAGGCACTGCTAAACTTCCTAGACTTCTGTGGAGTTTAATTACCAAGTCAAAACTCCAGCTTTGTACCAGTTTGCAGAGGAAAAGGCTCCTGCTTCTGTCCTCAGTAAGCTATTCTGTAGATGCTGCTATAAATACACTTGCTGTCTCTCCTGGCAGTCACCCCCAGGGAGCGAGCACTTGTCTCTCTCCTCTTACAGTCAGTAAATCAGTCTCATTTTCTCCCTCAGCTTTCCCTACCACCACACAATCAGCTAGAAAGACTGGTTGGTTTAGGTTATTACATAAAATAAGGTTAAAAGGATTAGGAATGAGCCTGAAAATACAGATCATGGGCCGTTTGGTTTGTGTGTTTTTTAGCACTGGCATTTTCCTCTGGCAATAGAGTGGTCCTGGTTTGTGGTGTGTCTGAACCAAGCTGGGTCTGCAGGTCCTGATCCTGTGGTCTCTGATGGGAGAGTTACTTGTCTTTCAGCATCCTGAACTTGGATTAAGGCTCTTTAGTGGCAGGTGGGCTTGAGGGTTTGAGTATCCTAAAGCCAAGGAGAGCACTTCTGGAGGAGTCCACATTGCTGAACTTAGGCAGATAGTGAGGGCTGCTGTTAGGGCTGGCATTGGAAGAGTGTTTGTGGGTTGTTTTTTTTTCCCCTGTGGGTGTCAGTTGCATCCTGGTCAGCTCGTGGGGTGGCTTGGAGTGGATGTTGTGCTCTGGAAAGAGCCCTTGTGCTGTTACTTCATCTAGTTCCTGATGGCCCTTGAGTGGTGTTTCAGTTGCAGAGCATTGGGCGAGTCTGTGCTCCACCGATTCATGTGACGCTGCAGAGCTCTCAGGAACTGGCTATGAGTGCAAGAAGCCCACCTCAAAGTTCACTTCTCTGGCTGCTGTTTGTTCCCCACAGAGCCTTAGCAGTGACCAAAGAGTGTTTGCTCTGGTGGCTGCCAGCCTTGACTGCTGAGTGACCGAGACAGGAGGCATCAGCTGCGAGTTGGTGGCAGACAGAGGTAAAGAATTCGTGTGGGGGTGGCTCAGAGCAGCTGTAACCCCGCCTGAATCTCCCTGCAGGGTCAGCGTGGCCCTTGCCATGTGAGGACAGAGGTGACTTTGCATCCCCACTCTCAATCTGACGATGCCCTGATAACGCAGCTTCCCATGGGAGCCCCAGGGTGAGCCAGGGGGAGCAAAGGGCTTCATCCTGTCCCAACATCTCGCTTGCTTCTGAGGTGAAACACACCAGAAGACACCACGGTACCCGACTGCGACAGTTCAGCCGATTAAAACCAGGCTGAGGGACCTGGAGCCAGTTTATAAACTTGCAGGGAACAGACTGAAACAGGGTGAGGACTGGGCTGGGCTGTCCCTCTGCCAAGCATTTTGGGGGCTTTTACCTTGAGCCAGACAAGGAGGCAGGAGACTGCTGATGGTCATGGTAATATTTCAAAATAATATCACTTTATATTTTATTTATATCTTAAAAATAAACATCAGTATTAAAATATCAGTAAACAAACCTGTGAGACCAGAGTAGCGAGTAGGGAATACAGAGAGTAGCGCACTAGAGAGCGGCTGTGAGCGTTGCAGATTAACTTCAGTGCAAAGCTGAATCGGGCCCACGGCCAGGACAGCGGCGTGGTGCCCACAAGTTCCTGGGGGAGCGCTTCCCAGTCTGCAGGATGGCTCAGACCAGGCCTGGGTGGGACAGGAGTGGTGGGGGTAGGGGGATGCCACTGGGCTGAGGAGCAGAAACGGGGCTGGGACGTTACCTTTGTGAAGGATTCAGAGCGGAGCCAGCTTCACGTGCAAAAAGCCTTTTTCCTTTTCCTCCTGGTCCTTTTAGTCCTTGCCTTGTCCGTTTCCCCCCGCCTGGTGCGCACTCACTTGCACACACGTCCTCCAACGTACGCGTCCATCTCCACGGGCACCGGGCTCTCGGAGCTCTTCCTGCCCATCTTCCTGCAGCTGTCCTCAGCCGCTCTCCTCCCCTTCGGGAAGGGCTGTGGGCTCTGGTTGCCTTCACAGTCAGTCCCTGGTTAAAATGGGAGATGTTTGGGAGGTAATTGCTAATCCTGCCCATGGGGTGAGGTCCCTGCTGGGTGGCCACTGTCCCTTGATGGGGATTTTCAGCCCCCTTCTGTCAGCTCAGCTGCAGCCCTGAGTGTCCAGACATTCTGCTCCCACTGAGTAAATCAAATCACCGAGTGATTTCATGTTGACCTCCATCCTTTGATTAAGCAATAGAATTTTTTTTTTTTTTGCTTTGTGTGAACGTGCTCAAAAACAAAAAATCAGATTTCAGCCAGGAAAGGAAATGCCAGGAAAGAAGGGCAAGTATTTTAGTCTGGAAGTGCTCCCAGCCCACGTCCAAGGCAGTGTTAACCAGCTGGTGTGTGTCCCACCTCCCTCGCCCGCTGGTGCCGCACAGCACCGCGGGGGCTGGGAACCAACACTTGCCCTCCCACAGCCCTGCTCCTTGACACCAGCTCCGCTGCCTTCCCAGAGCTGGCTAAGAGAGCAGAAACTGGTTGCTATTTCTGCTGGGTTTGGGTTTTTTTTCTGCTGTTCCAGTGTGTTAATGACTTGCAGAGAGCTCCAGGGCAGCACAGCTCCAGTGGTTGTGGGGAGCAGAGGGGATGGGGTTGGCTTCTGCTCGCTGTGTTTCCCACCCTGAGGTTGCTGGATGCTCGGCTCCTCTGTTGCTTGGAGCAAGGTGGCCGTGCATGGGCTGCTTCCAGCAGCAGAGACGGGCGAGCGAGGCCCAGGGTTGGCAGGTGCCTGCTCTAGTGACAGGAGGACTAAAGCGTCTGCAGCTGCAGAGAGCGATTCAGCGCACGCAGGAGCAGCAGGTGAAGGGACGGAAATTGCAGCCCAGTGCTCGCGGTGGCTGGCCCCTGCCTGGATCCCAAGGTCACTCTTAATTTGGTTTCTTTGGGCTCCCAGGACTCTTCACGGCTGTTGGTGATGTCCCCTGCTGCAGAGAGAGCAGAGTCACAATGGCACCAGACACCCCTCCAGAGGCTTCTGGTCATGGCCAGCCAGGCTGGTTCCCTGCTACTAAGGATACACCGAGCGCATGGCACCCGGGGACGCTCTGCTCTCACCCCTGCAGCTGCAGGCATCATCTGTGTCACACCCTGTGCCCTCCCACGAGGCCACCTGCCCACCATGCAGCTGAGCTGGTGGCTCGGTGCCGCCTCCATGGCCCATATGTGGGACAGGGTGGGTGGCAGGAGCAGGGGGGGCTGCAGTACTCACGGGCAGCTGCGCCTTCGTGCCATTAAGGTGGGCGTAGAGGAGCACGGCGATGTTGCTGTGACCGGCCTCCAGCGCGATGGCAACGGCGTTGTTGCCATCCTAAAAAAAGAAACGAGAGCACTTGGGAAGAGGTCTGGGGTCTGGGCACAGGGTGGGCCAGCGTGGCCAGGCTCCAGCAGCAGAGGCTTACGCTGTCCACGATGGAGACGTTGCAGGAGGGCTGAGCCAGCAGCAGCTTCACCGTCTCCACGCGGCCGTGCTCGCAGGCGCACATCAGCGCGGTCGAGCCCTCCTCGTCCTGCAGGTTCACGTCGGCTCCGCAGGCGAGCAGGGCTTCCACCATCTCCTGCCGGCCGTGGCTGACGGCCAGCATCAGTGCCGTCTGGCCAGCCTGCGGTGCGAGGGACGCTGCCAGCCTGCCCCTGCCCTGGCTGTGCCACCCCCCTCTTCCCACTGCCCCAGGGAGGCACTGCTCTTGTACCTGGTGCCCACAGGGTGTTTGAGCACCTCCTTGACTGGGTAAGACCCGAGAGCGCCGATACCAGGTAGAAGGTGCTCCTAATGTGATGCCCTCCCCATGGACTGGCCCCTCCAGGTTTTGGAGCCACAGTCCTGCCCTTGGCAGAGCAGAGCGTGGCCCTGGCAGATGCTTGGGGGTGGAGGGAGAGGTCGGGATGTGGAGGCCCCAAGCCCGCACCGACCTGGCTGGCCTTGGCATTGACGTTGCCCATGCTGAAGAGCCTCCTGACCACATTCATGTCATCTTCCTGCTCGACGGCCGCCAGTGCTGCCAGCATGAGAGCTGTATAGCCGGCTTTGTTCTGGTGGTCCACGTTGCAGACCCCTGTGAGGATGGGCAGAGTGTGTGGAGAGGCTCAGGGTATTGCAGGGCCGGTGGGAGACACAGATCAAGCCATGTGCCTGGCCCCTGCCCTCCCTGAGTGCTACGAGCTGTCCCACAGCCCCACGGGCACAGACCTGCTGATGGGTCCCTCCCACCAAGTCTGGGCTCTCAAAGGGCTGGGGAGGCTGCCCAAATCCCCCAACCTGTGCACAGATAAAGCCCAGGGCAGCTCTCCCTACCCCTCTGCCCCTGCCACCTTCTCCCCTTGCTTGACAGGGCCAGGATGTGACCTGAGGTAGAGTGAGATGGTGGCAGGGGGATGTTTGAGGGGGTGGGGAGCACTGACCCGTGTCCAGCAGCAGCTGCACGATGTGGAAGTTGGAGTGGGAGACGCTGTAGTGCAGGGCAGTGTTGCCGTTCCCATCTGCCAGGTTCACCACGTGGGCCAGGAGAGCCGGCGAGACCTCGGCAAAGGCCAGGAGGTGGTTGGCAACCGTGTCGGGGACAGATGACTTCTGGCTGGACAGACGGAACCACTCCTGCAGGACCAGGCTGCTGCTGGCAAGCTGCGGGCAGCAAGCAGGGCTGAGCTGGGAGCTGTGGTTTCCCCCGAGCCTCTGCGCAGCCCTGCACCCCCTCCCTGCCAGCACCCCCCCTGCACCCACCCCACCACTGCTGGTCCTGCTCTGGAGGGGCCTGGGTGAAGGCAGGACCCTGAAACCCCAAACCTGCTGTGGGGTGGCCTGAGCCGAGTCCACGCAGCTTTTGGGGTACCCGGGACAAAGCCTGGAGCAAAGGGCTGTGCTCTGGGGGAAGGTGCTGAGCTGGGCTTTGCTGGCCCATCTCTGGGGAGGGCCAGCACGCAGGGAGAACACCAGCGGGGACTGGTCAAGCCGTCGCACCCGCAGCGCCTCACTCACCACCTCCTTGCTCTTGGTGGCACCAGGGTGGGCGAGGTGTGTCCTGACGATGAGGCAGGCCTCCCGCATCCTGGGGCTCAGCTCGAACCTGGGGAGAGCACGAGGGGGGCTGTGGTGTGGGGCTGCGTCGCCACACCAGCGAGGGGCACCCCGAGCCACCCTGCAGAGGTTTTACTCCTCTCCCAGTTGTCCGTGAGCTCCCCATGGTGCAACACCCAGCCCGGTGGCTGCACCCTGGCAGCTTCAGTCTCTGCAAAGCCCCACTGAAAAGAGCCTTATATGGACGTGCTCAGGCACGATTTACCCATTTTTAGGCTTTTTTTTTTTTACCCTTTTGTTGAAAAATGCCATTAAGAGCTGCTCGTTTTTCTCGTTCCCCTCTGAACTATCTTCTCCAGCAAAAAAAGCATTTGGGGCCTCAGTCTCATGCTTTCCTGAGCAGACCCAAGAAGCTGGAAGGATTCTTTTCCTGCCAGTGGTTTCTGCAGGAGCTGACTGTTTTCCTCATCGGCTGCACCAAAACTGGGGCAGATGTCCCAGGTCGGCAGGGCCGGTGCCAGCCCAGGGCTCCCAGCTGCTCAGGGTGAGGGAGCCCTCCCCACAGGCACTTACTTCTCCTTCACCTCGGGGGGCTCCGGCAGCATCACACCAGCCCCTTCATGCTCCTGCCCTGGCTCGTGCTCGCCTTCCCCAGCCTCCTCATCTGAGGTGTCCGTGCTCCCCTGCTGCTCACTGTCAGAGCTGTCGGCTGAAGCCTTCTCAGAGGAGCTGTCACCTTCTTCCTCCTCCTCCTCCTCTTCATCACTGGATGTGCTCTCGTACCTGCACGGAGGGAGGACGCTCAGTGGCAACACGGCACCCAGCTGGTCCCCACTGGGCCCCCCCATTGCCTCTGCCCCCAGCCCAGGACAGGGATGCTGGGGGCTGGGGCTGGCCCAGGGCAGTGGCAGGAGCCCCTCAGCACATACTCCCCGTTCAGCACGCCCACAAACTGCAGGCTCTTCTTGCTGCCCTCGGCCTCGCTCCGGGGAGGACCATCCCGCTTCTTCATGATGGACTTCAGAGCTCCTGGGGGTAGAGAGATGGGTGTCAGGGGCCGGCGAGCAGGAACCTCATCCTGGGGCTGCCCAGGCACCCCAAACCTGCCAGAAGCCAGGGCGGGCATGGGAGGGACATGGGCAGAGTGCAGGCTGCTGTGGTGACACTGGGAGCACTGGTCCTGCAGGTGCTGTCCCAGCAGAGCCACCCCTCCCCTCCTGCAGGAACATCCCAGCCCACACCCTGGTATTATCTCTGGCACCGACTCACCGGCCCCAGGGCTGGGGGCAGCTCCACCATCCTGCACCAGAGATGGGTCCCGGCCGCTGTGTGTCATCTCCAGCATGGCTGCCCCAGGGGCCAGGCTGCCCTGGAATGTCATAGACTCAGAATAAAATGGTAGGGGCTGGAAGGGACCACTGGAGATCACTGAGCCCACCCCCCCTGCCAGAGCAGGGTCACCCAGGGCAGCCCACACAGGAACAGAGACAGGGGGGTTTGGAAAGTCTCCAGAGCAGGAGACTCCACAGCCTCTCTGGGCAGCCTGTTCCAGGCTCTGTCACCCTCACAG
>JANIJG010025146.1:0-65381 GCA_024611175.1 Megaceryle torquata | reverse complement strand
GCCTTCTTTTCTCAAGGCTAAATGGCCCCAGATCCATCAGCCTTTCCTCATAAGAGACATGGTCCAAACCCTTTACTGGCTTAGTAGCCCGCTTCTGTACCCTCTCCAGCACCTCAACATCTTTCTTGTAGAGAAAGGCCCCAAACTGGACACAGTATTCAAAGTGCAGCCTCACCAAAGCTGAGTACAGAGGAATGATCACCTCCCTGGCTCCTGCTGACCACACTATTCCTGATACAGGCCAGGATGCTGTTGGCCTTCCTGGCCACCTGGGCACACTGTTGACTCATGTTCAGCCTGCTGTCAATCAGCACCCCCAGGTCCTGCTGCCTGGCAGCTCTCCAGCCACTCCTCCCCAAGCCTGGAGTGCTGATGGGGGTTGTTGTGGCCTAAGTGCAGGACGCGTCATTTGGCCTTACTGAAACTCATGGAATTGGCCTCGGCCCAGCAATCCAGCCTATCTAGAACCCTCTGTAGAGCTTCCCTACCCTCAAGCAGATTGACACTTCCACCCAGCTTTGTGTCATCTGCAAACTTACTAAGGGTGTGCACTATCCCCTAATCCAAATCATTGATGAAGATGTTAAACAGGAGTGACCCCAAGATGATCAACTCAACTCTTCTTCCTCCCTCCTACCTCAGAAGCAGAGCCCTGAACTTGCAGGTCCCCTTTACAAACACCAACTAACTGCTAAACACGCTCCTCAGCACCGGTCCCTGTGTTCCTTACACTACTGACAAGGGAGATAAAGGGGACTGTTAAATGTATAATCAAAAGCCAAAACCATTGTCCATAGAATTAAGACTGATCAGCAGTGGCACTCCACTCCCAGGATATTCAGCAGACCCATACCAGTTGTCTGACAAACAGCTTCAAATTGAATTTAACAACAATTTCCTCAGCTTACCTATTTGATTTTACTCTTCACATGATACAGAATACCAGGGGACAGGTAGAAGAAACAGTTGCAAAAAGTTCCATTTAGGTCTGAATAAACCAACACCAGCTAAATATACTAAACCTGTACTTTATCTAGGTTGTACTAATCACTTCAGTGTTGAGAGAAGCTAGTTCTGAAACAGAGCCTGCATATACCAAGGCCTTAAACTCCACTGTAACACTTACAGCTAGACTGTTATAACTCTGCTTGGTCATCACATGTCTTATTTATACAACTTAACAGCACTGAAATGAGGTGCAGCATTCCCTTTGGGCATGGATGCAACTCAAACGTGACCAAGAACAAGCTGTTACCACATGCTGCAAGTTTTTCATGTACCAATTCATACAGCTGGTAAGGAAGGGAGTGGAGTGTAGGCAGAAAAATAAAGAACTTAATTTGGGGACCTACTTTCCTGTGCAAAAGGCACATTTATTTACTTAATCCTCTAATAGGTAAGATGAACTTCTGCTTTTACTGAAGGCTATTTAAAGCAAATTTCTAATGGCTCTTGCAAGCTCCAGGGAATCAGAATTCAAGTTATGGTTGTGTTGTTTACCATCCTTTGGAAATTTAAGAAAAGGTGATACATTGTAGAGCCCAGGACAGACACCTACAGTGCTGACAAAAACCTCTGCTCAAATACTAGAAAACAAACAAACAAGCAAAGCAACCAAAACCCCAAAACAAACAAACACAAACCCTACACCAACACCCACAAATAAACACAACACAACCCACAGACAAACAAAACCAAAAACAAAACCACCCAAAAACCCCACCACAACCAAACAAAAAAACCCACCCACACTAAACAAACCACCAACTCAGAAAACACAACCAATGTAAAGATAGTTCCATGGCTTGGATTCTGGCTAAGTGGCCAGGTATTCCCGCTCTCCTTAGTGTAGGCAAGGGGAGTAGAAACAGAGGTCGGCTTCTTTGTATTCAGTGCAAATCCAAAACATATTAAAAAAAAAAAAAATCCCCATATAATACTGTAACAGTGCATCAGGATTGCATTAATTTAATGCACAGTGTGGCGCTGTCTTCTCTTCTAAAAGTCCAAACTGTTTCTTTTAACAGAGATAGCCTCTGTAGAAACACAGGGAAGCAACACACTCCAGCTCCCTGAATTACAGAAAAGTACATGACCAGAGACAGTACAGTCAAGAAATTTAAGAAGTAACTTGTATCAGAGGAGTGAATCAACGTGTCAGTGTTGCTGCTTCAGTACGGGATGAGAAGAAATTAATGGATAATGTAGGGCCTGTTTCACAGACTCTGGATATAGGTCACATGGGAAGGGATAGAAATAGCATAACCAAAAGACTTTGAAACACAGTCCTAGCAAAAGGCATGTACAGTAACTTCTAGAAGACAGTATTACCAAACTCTCATTCCTTCTTTTCCTCTGTACGTGGGTGCTACCTGGATTCACCAGAGGTATGCTCCTTCTGCTTGCAAAAGCAGTGGACCAACATACTTGGGCTCCAAGGAAGGAGCCCAAGGAAATCCTTCCTGGAGGAAGTTGTTAAATCGTTCACCAAGAGCTACAAAGATCCATGTTAGAAATAGTTCATCAACACCCCTATTGCTATAGTCCTATGCTTCTTAAGGTAAGCAACATCCATGGGGAAAATGGGATTTTATTGTTTTATTTGTATTCTCTCAGAACAAAGAATACTAAATACGGATTATTCTACAATTATTCAAACTAAACAGATAATTCTATTAAACAAAAATCTTGCCACGAACACTGCTGTTAAACTATTGCCATTCCTGGAAAAAAAACCAAACCAAAACAACAACAACAACAACAACCAAAAAAAAAAAAAAAAAAAAACAACCAAAAAAACCAACCACCACAAAAACCACCCCAACCATAATCTATTCACTTTAGTGGGAACAAAAGTGGGAAGGCAGAGACAATTTAGCATGAGTAGAGAATAAAAGCCCAAACAACTCTGAAAAGAAAAAAATCTGCACCTAATCATTAAACCAAAACTCTCCAAACACAACACATTAGCACCCTGCAGTAGAATAGTTAACTTCGAATAGCCACCAGGTTCCCAGGTTAGTGGCTGCTGATTAAGAAAGTTCACACCTCCCTGAGTAAGCGCTTCAGACTGCCTTGAACAAGGCAGGCAGTTTCACTTCGGGTGCCAACACAGGCTGAAAGAGCATGACATCTTAAACTGAAATCTCAATTTTAAGAACAAATATTGTGAATATGTGAGAAAATCCAGAGACACTCTTAATCTGCCTTGCATTTTGGCTGTTACATCTTCCCAGTGACTTACTATCCAATAAGGTGAACCGAGTGTTGCTTTAGAGCTCGATTAAGCTTAATAAATAACGAAACTCTCTTTTATACCTCTTGTTAGTCACTTTTCCTATGCAGGAGAAGATACAGAAAATTTTCTTATGTGTTTTTCCAGACAGGAAAATATTCTTCTTGGCCTTTCCATTTTGGTGTCATGTACTAGGCACCTGGAAATAGTCTTTTGCTCCTTGGTCAAACTTGGTATTCATGCCCTCAGCTGAGTGCAACAAAGAGTTTACCAATATAATTAACATCCTGATACACGTGCTGCATTTGGAAATCAACAATCCCTCACCCCAGGAAGTACAAAGAACTCCTATTTATGTTATTTTTCCTGGAATATTTCAGTATTATATTCAAGAAGCAGCAATGAACCAAAATTAACACGTTGAAACACTGTAGCAGTTGACAGCTATTAATGACACTTTTTCCATAGCATAAAAATAATCAAGATTGACTTTTTGACTCTGACCATATCCTCTCTTTTGTAGCAGTAATTAAATCAGTGTAATTATTGAAGCTATAACTAATGCAAATCAGATCAGAATCAGGACTCTTGTTTTATAGATGACAAGGTAAGAAAACTGGTACATGCAGATGGAAGGATGTACAACAGCCAGTATACACAACTCCTCTTCTGCCCAGTACATCCACTCAAATGCAAAAGTATATTTCCCACCCCCCATCATGGGATCTCAGAGTTGGTCATTTAGTTAGTATCTATTTATTCTTATATACCAACTTAACATACCTTATTTCATAGGAGTTTCTCCCCATTTGTACACCTTAAAAGGTAGTGTCACTCCCAGGTCAGCCTAATGTTACAAACAAAAGTTGTGGCATTTTTTTATGGACATTAGGACTTGTGTGGGCTTTCTGCTCAGCAGAAGGACTTTCGGCCTTCATTGCCAGTAGATGCTTCTGGAATCATTGCCTTTGATTTATCCATTTCAGTTGGAGAAATCCCTAAAATGACCTGCACCAGATACTAGGGATCAGGCTGAGGAGGGGAAAAATAATAGGTAGATAATTGAAATAAGAAGAAGTCAATGATCTTGATTAGCTGCCATCTTGATTAGCAAGCCACCTGAATTTTACCAGTAGCCAAAGTCATGTGTCCAATATTAAAATTTAAGACTAAATAACACAGTCCACACTTTCAGGAGGCAAGACTGTGCTCAGAAAGAGTAATAAGATTTTTTCAGGTCAGAAGAGAGAATCATCTGAACCTCATCCTGCAATTCTCTGCTGCATAAGAGGGCACTGACAAGGGAAAGAGAAGGTCCAGTAATTCTGTATTTGGCCATCACCATGTCCAGTCCTGGTAGCTACAATTCCAGGAAGATGACACTAAACAAAAGAGAGTTCAAAAGAACCACAAGACCAATACTGTCACTTAAGCTTGCTAGATAGAAGCTAGACAAAGCAAGAAAGAAGATGCACCATTTTGTAACAGCAAGAACAATTTATGGAGGCTTGTGGTGGATTTGCTGTTGTTTGGATTTTTATTAAAAGCAAAGAAAGACACATAACAAAACTACAGACTGTCACTGTCCAGTTCAAACACTTTAGCAGAGTTAGGAGTCATACTGACACAGAACTGGGTAACAATTCAGGAAAGGCCTGTAGCTTGTCACAGACAGGTTCCTTGATGGACTGTTCTTATTTTAATAATTCAAGATATGAACAATATTTTTCCCTAAATACATGACATTTCTCTTAAGAATTAAATATTTTTGAAAACATTTTTATCAAGGGAAAGCCATACTAAGTTTTAAAGCCTTTTTGTCCACAGATTATGTTTTCTTGGCCGTCAAGATGATGATAAAGGTTGAAAGAGCAAATCTTCTGGAAGTTATCAAAATAGAGCTCTCATCCAGACTGTTATGTTTGGAAAGTTCTTGTCTTTTGGTACCAATAAAAAAAAAAAAAGAGTCCTACAAACCAAAAACCAATGTAGATATCTGACACTACTTCAAGTACTGCATGGACAACTGAATAAATTATTTCCTGTCAAATTGCCATAGATTGAGATCTGCAGGCTTTAAAAGCTGTTTTACCTCTGATGCTGTACAAGCAGAAGGATACACCTTTCACAGCAATCCTACTGAGAATGAACAAGGAAAACTAAACACTTTAAAGTGCAGCTTTCTAATGAGGGTATCTCAAATCCATGACTGAGAAGAATCCAGTGCCCAACTTCAAGCACAATGAAAACAAAACAAAACAAAACAAAACAAAACAAAAAGTGGCTTCATTCACTTTTACTCAAGAGAAATGGAGATAGTTCTTGATTTTGACAATAACTGTAATTTTACAATACCTACCATTTCTTTTCAAGCTACATCTCCTATACATTGTTACTACTGTAAAACTTGACTTTTGAGACCACATTTGTACTCTTAGGATATTAACCAAAGAACTACAAGCTTTGAAATTCAGAGAGTCAAGTGACTACTAACAGCTACCTCACCAGATGGATTGAAAGGACACACTGAATCAGGGCACCTAAAAGTTATCTGGTACCATTTCAGGCCAAGATCTTTAATTACAAAGACAGCTGCTCCTACTTCTTCAGATACCACACTGTTTTATTGCAGAGAGAATACACACAGTTTCTTGATGAAGCCTTTTTAACATGTCCTCCTACTCTTCAGATGTCTTGGAAGCCTGCATTTTAAAGCTCATTTTCTGAGTTTTTTATAAACAACAGACTTTCCATTAAACCAAACATTTTCTATCCTTCATCTTCAGCAACCTGTATATGTTTATTTATTGGGAGGATTAGAAAGAGATGTGAGAATTTTAACTGAAGTTGTTAAATTGCTTCTCTAATGAGACAAAACAGAATTATGTATTTCTACTCCCCTGTGCTATCATAATGCCCTTTATTCCTATGTGTAAACTACCCAACAAAATCCAAAGCCTTGCAAAAAAACTCTGGCACTTCTGTTATTTTAAAGCAAGTCCTGACATTCCAATTTGTATCTGGGAATGTGCCTTTTCCCACCACTGTGAATTACCAGGATAGTAAATTTTAAGTTATTTTAATTGTATAATTTTTGCAAGAATCAGTAGCTCAGTGTCTGACAGTTAAAGTTTCCCAAAATCCGCTATTAAAAATACCTCCCCTCCTGCTTACATTGTTCTATCCCTACAAACTCCTCAGCAGGAAGGAATAACCATCAGCCCAAATTCAGAGAAAGGACAGAACCTCTGCCTAAGAACTAGGGATGTGGAGCCAGGGGATAGAGGACAGTGGAAGTGGGGAAGGGATTGACCCTTATGCAGAGAAGCAAGGGAGAAAGATATGTAAGCAGGCTTGATGCAGGAAAATTAGTTAATCTTAGGAGTTAATTACATGTTTAGATTGCTCATTTGGATATTGAAGCTTGCTTCTTTCCTTACAGGTTCTTCAGCTTTATGCAGATTATATCTATGTATTTTCAGAGTTTATGTGAACACACTGAAAGACTTAGAGTCAGTGGATATACCGTTCTTACCAAAGGCAGGGTCAAAAAGCTTCCAACTTCTCTGTTGCTTCATTAGATGCTACTCCTGTCTCTTCTGACTCTAAGACTGTCAGAGCACATCCCAGCAACTCAACTGTTACACCATGCCACAATATACCGCATTTACAGTGCATATCCTTCTGCTAAAGTAGATGCACCGTTCTAGTCTCATGATAAAATAACTGCAACTAAAAGTGAAATTAATTCTCAGACAAAATAATCTGAAAGCTGTCTGTAACATGAACTACTTGATTGTTTATCACTATTGTTGGAGACGTAGGTTTTATTTTTGTCCTCACAAATTCCTTTTGGAACTCCTACAGATTCCTTACCTACTTTGGCTATTGATATTGTAACTTCCCTTCTTTTAGACTAGAAATATGTATTTTTAAGAGAGCTGTACTGCCCACTCTGCCATAAAATGGATGAGTTTGTTGTCTTTTCTGTTTGACCTTAGTGGATTTTATCTAAAAGACTCTGGGGACTGAGGTGGGAATTCATCATGCCTGAGGGTGCATATAGACAAAACCAGAAAAAATACAGTCTCCCTCCCCACTAAAATCATACCATCCAAGTGGGGAAGGGACATAGAAGAACAGAGTAGCCGCCACACAAATTACTGGTCTGCTCAGTCCACTATCTTGTTAATAACACTAGATCTTCTGTTCAGTCTGTATGACTTCCCTGTACTACTAATTACTTTGCATATAATTAATAAGAAACAAGTTAGAGCATTTAAGGTTTCTTTAAATTGAGTAGATTCTATAATTTACTTCCAGGCAAGATGACCAAACTGAGCAATGTATTACTACAGATTTCTGCTATTGTAGCATTAGAAACCCTAATCACAAACTACGTATCTAGTATATTAAGAATTATGCAGACGTAAAATGACAACAACAAAATCTCACAAAAGAGAGGTCTTCAGTTGTTGCATCTTTTGGGGCAGAGAACTGTGTTAGCTTTGCAACTGAATTGTAACCATTGCGAGCATCACCTCCCTCCTATTTCACCTTTCCACTCCAAATGCTTGTACTGAAGTAGAATATAATTCTGTATGCCATATATACAGCCTATGAGTGGACATGCTGCTCCATTCTTTACCTCCATATTCCCATCTGTTTTTTAAACACCCAAGCAGAAAAGACCCCCAGTTACACTGTATCTTACCCTCATATGAACTGTAGCTATTCTTCCAAGGTCATCTGCTAGAGAGCCAGGAGCAAGCAAAGAACCAGCTTAAATTTGATGAAGAGCAGTAATCTTTTGTATCTGAAGCAGGAACATGTGAGCTGCATCTGACATGCAGGACAATCAATGGCACTATTCTTTCCTCACCCCTCTTTCACTCGCCACGTAGCTCTCCTACTGTTCAAGTCTTCCTTAAATTGGGCTATCCCCTAAGATTATTTGTAGGAGCCATACATTCTTAAAAGAAGGGAAACACCAAAGACTACACAGCCACATGCTGTCCTCCAAAAGAATACAGACAAGTCATGCACAAGCTGAAGTGCCTTTGCAAGGACTACAGCGCTGGGGAGAAATGGTATAGCTGGCCTTTACATCCAATTACAAAATGCAGAACCTGTATTTTCTTTTTCCTTCACTCTGTTGTGGCAAACACAGTTTTTAGTGTCAGAGATGCTTTTGATTTTATTCTTTGTGGTTACAGAAAGATGTATTCTCAAAGAAACAATGAGTCACATTAATGCTTCAAATGACAGGGAGCTTGTAAAATTAAAATTGATTAAGGTATCATTTGAAATCTGAACATTGAGATGATTGGCCTAACCATTCTCTGGAGTGAAATTTGAACCAAACTGAAACTACACTTTATTTCCAAAAGCATATGTTATCATAAAATCAAAAAATAAAGACAAAAGGTAATACTGATGGCCATTCCCCAACAGAATTCATCATCAAAAGCAGTGGCAAGAGTGCCTAAACAATATATTGTTCCTTAATGGTGGTCTGTCACATTGAAGACAAGTTACTTATGGTGTGCACCTTAAGCACAGAAAAGGGGAGAGAAAAAGCAAACCAAAACATTCACCTTAAGCTCCACCACATCTTGGACTAATCTTTGCCTGAACTTCAGATCTAATTTACCCAATTTAATGAATGAGCAGAACCAAAGTAAAACTAAAACAAAGTTTGCCCTGAATCATATTAACCAAGGCAAAAAACAAAAGTTAGAGGTTTCTAGAAAAGAAAATAATTAGATCTTCATGAAAACAATATATGTAAACACAGATGATTTAGGCTTTACTTAACTAGAGATGGAGATACCCATAGAGGGAAGAAAGAATGGAACTTGTTTCTGATTACAGTATTTTGACGAATACAATTTAAAAGGTTAGATTTATTAAGTATTAGAATGAAGAGGAACATTCAAAGATTGTTCTGGTTTCACAAAGTTGTTGTTTTTTTTTGTTTGTTTGTTTGTTTGTTTTGTGAGGTTTTTTTTAAGGTTCTAAATTAATTCAGTACTGATTTTTGTAAAATTTAAAATCTAAATTAGAAAAATCCATTAGTGTTGTCATACTCTTCTTGACAATACAAATGAAATAAGGGGAGAAGAAAAAAAACCAAAAAAACCAAACAAACAAAAAACCAAGCAAGAATGTAAACGTGTGAGGAAAATCCCCATTACATTCTCGTACATCACATGGTACTGGTGCACCACTCAAACACTAGAATAACCAACCAAACAAAAAACTCTCTACTACTTAGAAGCTAACCAGTCATATGGCTTGAACAAACCACCTTCTTAAGAGTCAATAAAGAGCTTTACTAGAATAGGAGAAACAAATAAAGTGTTTAGCAAAGCAGCAAGATACATCAGCCTCTTCATCACTGAAGACTTAAGCCTCAAGTCTTGTCTGCCATATCCTTCCTGCCTCTTTGCTTCCTGATGAAGATTTCAAACAATATTACTCATACTCTTAAAATTATCAGGGTTTCTCCTCGTAAAGAGCATGACAGGAGAGCTCTGCTGGCTAGATAGTTTCATAACCTCTTTGGAGAGATGCTTCATAGATGTTGACAGTGGTGGCAGCAAAGCACCTTTGATGTTTCTTGCAGACTATCACTGAGAATTCTGAACCCCATAATTAGAAATATCCCACGTGGAACATCAAGGTTGCAAAGTCAAAGAATGCAAAGTTAGGAAACCGCAAGATAATATAGTAATATTATCATCCCACATACTGTTTGAGACAAGAGGGCGATGACAAATAATGTGACCATAATGCTCTTATATATGTATCACCATTTTCTACTGGCATTTTTCAGTTTATGGATACTCCCTTTTGCCAGCATAAGCCGATAACATGTTTTTAGGTTTGCTTGATGTTACTGTTACAGGCTTTTTAAAAGTTATCTGGAAAAAAAAAAAATCCTCAGACACTATTTTTATGGTAGTGTCTAATATTCTGATTAAAAAAATAAATAAATATGAAGACTCAAAACCTGTTTCCTTTGTTTAAGGCACAACACCAATATTCAGATACACAAAATTTCTACAGCAAACCAGTGAGAAACAGACTTGAAACATGGTATTTCAAAGGGACACAATAAAAAACAAAAAAAAACACCCCACCAATACCTTCATTTTAGATCTTCACAACAAAGACATAAAGAAGTGATTATTTTTAGAAAAATCTCTACAGATGACTTAAAAAAAAAAAGTTAATTGCCAGCTAAATGCATCTAAACATGTTTGCAGAGCTGACTAAGCAAGTCATACCTCGTTTCGTGACCACAGCTCATCATCAGCGCTTGTATCTCTACAGAAGGTCAGCTGCTCTTTACATGTAACCACAGAAAAGTTCACTTAGCTCGTTCAGAATGAGCCTCAGCACAATAACTCACTATATCAGTTCATTTAATTTCTTATCTAACTTGTTCCCTGATGACCTTTATGATAGAAATCAAAGCAGTGTATCACACTTGGTGAACTTTCTTCTACTATTCAGTACAAGTAAACAACATTAATGTACCATTTACATAGTTAAGTTATATGTTGTTGTCCCACACATGGTGGGGGTTGAAACCCTTAATGTAGCTCTCTGGCATTCATGAGATGCTGGTCATGAAGTTTTAAGAGTATTGCACAATTTGTATAATTTCAAAGATAAATATAACAGTGTTTCAAATTAATTTTGCTAAACACACATTTCAGTAAAATGGTCTTACATAAAAAGCTACTATGATCATGAAAATACAACTTAGTTTCACGTTTTCATAGCTTTGGATATTCAAACATGCTACTCCAGTGTAGGTTCAGCCTGTAAATGGCCTGCAAATGGCTTATCTCCACCCTTTAAAAAGGAAACAAACAAACTAAAGTGTAAAATGCACTCAACAGTTTACTGGCTTCTCAAAAGGAAAGTCTCATAGTTGCTTACAAAAATTAACAGTGCTCTTGTGGACTTTAACTGGTGGCAGAACCTAAGACAAACATTTGTTTCTACATTTGAATAATCCATAAATGTCAATGAAACCTAAGTAGAGGTATATTTATATCTCATCACCCTGGCCAACTCTGTCCATTTGTAACCATCTCATTTTATGTTGGCAGTATGTTTTCTGAAGCTTTTTACTGCATCTTGATTTAACTCTTAAACTATGAGGAAGCTGGTCTTGTCAAACATGTCCAGCTGCTCCTGTTGGACACATCTCTCCATCAATCACTATGACAGATCAATCTCTTTGCTCAATAACATTATGAATGTAAATACAGAACACTGTAAAACACTGTAAGCAATGCTTATTTTTGTGAATGTCATGCATAAATCTTTCTTACTTAACATTGTGCTAGAAATAGATCTGTTCTTCAGCATGAGCTTTACCTGAGTTTAGACTTTGTAGTTGCACCTCATTCTGCCATCCAACTTGACACAAAACCCTTGCCTGCATAGGTGGTGCTTCAAATCCACTCTTGCTGCTTTACCCAGACACATCCATCTGCACCAGCTAGCTGCTTTCACCGGCTAGTAACTAGTCTGCTTTGTAGTGAGAGGAAGTAATTTAAAATCAGTCCTCCATCCAATACCTGAACACAATTCTCCCAACATCCCCATTCAAGTTAAGACTTGAGTTTATTTGGGAAATTCTCATTCCTATCACACACACAAAAAAATACAACCAACAACCAGCTGTACCTTCAGCTGACTTCTACCCCTGTAAGTGGGGATACCATGTCACCGCAGCATTGGCAATCGCTCAATTAGGTCAGCTGTAACACTGGGAAAAGGCAGACAGTTCTCCCTGTCTGTTCAGATGTTGAGAAAATACCTTTACTCTGCCTTGATCATGATTAAAAAAAAAAAAGTTTTTTTTTTTTTTTTTTTCCCCAAAAAGTAATATGTGTGTGCAGGAGGGTGAAAGCCTGTGGTGTTTTACAGCACTGTGAAATGCCAAAATGGGCACCAGGTGACCTGTTCCACAGCAATTCTGTCAACGAGGGCAAGGAGCAGGGGGAAGAACTGGTCAGAGAGCACTGCTGAGCCTCTGAGACACAGCCTCATTGGCGAGAAGTCAAGGAGAACTTGATGGCAGAGAGAAGTTGTTTTTAAATGCCAGCTCCCTCTCCTACCCCAAACTATTTCTCAAGACTTGGGCAGAGGACCAGAATTTCTTCTATAAGAAGTAATCTAGCTTAGAAGACTATAAACCAAAGCAGCATACCTAATTATGAAAAGCTGAGAACAAAACATGTTTTGCCATGAACTGTGGCTTTCTTTGGTTACAGTAAAGCTGATACAAGTGGTTTGGAACAGTTTTAGACGCCTCTTGAAGTCAATGTGACATTTAGCCACAGCAGTCAAATAGGGACGATGCAGAGCCATGCTGCCTCAGGGGAAGAGTGGCTCTGGGCTGCCTCTTAGGTGATAGCCATCTCTTTCCAAATTTCACCCAGCCCACCTTCCGGTAATTCTGCCTGGCCTTACAGATCACAAAAGAGGGGCAGAACCACAGAGGCAGTTTCTGCAGCCTGATTTTTCCTTCTGTGGATGCACGAGGTGCTCTAGGAGAACAGTATCTGTGATTATCTTTGAGGAGATAGGGCCCATTGTTTCCTTCCCAGATACCGCTGTCTTATGCTGAGCCCAGGAAAAACCTTTTCCTCCAGTGCTATCCTACTAACTGAAGAACCTGCTCAGTTCCTCTCCTCTGCATGCTGTAATAAAAAGCAAATGCTCAAAGTAAGGAGTGCCATAGGCGTTTTCTCTTACTTTTCTGAATGCTTCTGCTTAAAGTCTATTTTTAACATGCCATGGAGCTAAAGTAAATCTTTAAAGCTAACGCTAAAAAAGGCTGGACCCTTTCAGTAGAAGACACTTTAAAAATAAATCCTTGCAACCGTGATCACCTGCTGATACATGCTTTTATGTTTAGCCAGCTGCTGAGATGCCACATCTGTCACTTCCTGCTTCCAGAAATGAGCTTTCCTTTTCTGTAGGGAAGGAGAAAATTCTGCTCCCGGAATTGCACTCACTGAGTATCATGATGCCTTTTTTGGTATCTCTGTCATTCCTCTAAACATCTGAACCATGGCACATGGATTATAAGATTTCTGGTACTGTGCGTCTATAAGGAATTGTTCAGCTTTAGATTTTCATACCTTAAAGCCTCTGACTTCTTCAGCTACACTTTTCTGAACAATATTATGTATTTATAACCTACATGTAACTGAAAATAATGGTCTATGAATGCGTAATTTCACTCCCGGGAGCTCTCCTTGCCTCCCTCCCCCGAGTATTTTCTAAAGGAAAGCAAGAGATCAGGATCATATTTCTTACATTAAACATTTCATAATAAGCCCTCTTCCTATTTTTAAAACATAACAACAATCTACAGTGACGCAAGTCCTAAATTAATTACTTCCTCTCTTCTGGTCTCTTTTTAAATTTCAACTAGAAATACATCGCGTCCCTCTTCTTAATCTACCGTGCTCATTTCTTCACCAGCAACCCAATACAAATTCTTCTTTGACTTCCCGACTTGAACGCTTTGTTCGGCAACCAGCATCTCCCCGGGCCGCCGCCTTTCTCCCAGCCCTGTGTTTGCCCGGGGTGCAGCCCGGGCCCCAGCCCCAGCTGTGCAGCCAGCGGCGGCGCATTCAACTGCACGGTTCATTTTAAACCCACGCAGAAACGCGCAGCGAAAGGAGACATCGCGCACAAAACAAATAATAAATGCCCGCTCTGTTTGGGGGACATGTAGGTTTGCCTTCTGCCTCCAAGGTATGTCAAAATACGCCGGGAAGAAAACTTAAACCGATTATAGGGGAGATTTTCAGCTCGGAATTTCAGTGATGCAGAAACACTCCGAGACGGTTTTAGCAATGCGACTGCTCCGACTTAAGTCCCCCAAGCAGCCAAACACGAGAATTAATGGATAGTCTCGCTGGCCACCCCGAAAAGCCTCCCCTCCCTCCCATCTCCCTCCCAGCCCCCCGAGGGGGCGCGGTGCGGCCCAGCCGCCGCTCCGCAGGGGAAGAGGCGCCGTGTCGGGCCCCTCGCCGGCCCCCGGCCGCGCAGCCCGGCGGTGGCGGCGCGCCCCGCTCCGCGCACACGCCGCACTCGCTCGCTCCCCGACTTACGGCGCTGCCGGCTGCTCCCCCGCCGCTCCTCCCGCCCTCTCTAGCTACCTCCCTCCCGCCAGTGCGGAGCCGGGAGGGCAGCGACGCGGCTCCTCCGCGACTCGGGGCGAGCGCGGCACCTGTGAGCGCCTGTCAGTGCGCGGGCGGCAGCGCCCCGTGTCCCGGGGGCGCGGCACGGGGCCGCGGGCGGCGAGCGGGAGCCGCGGGGAGGCGGCGCTGCCGGCGGGGCTGCGGCGGGGAGGGAGGGCTGCAGGGAAATCCTGGCACCGCGGAGCACCGCCTGGGAGGCGGGCAGGGGAGGCGAGAAACAACCACGATAACAATAAAGGGGTTCCCCAAATACCCCCCTTTTTTCTTTTTTTTTTTTTTTTTTTTTTAGCTTATCGAGGGAATGGGGGAGATGTGCGGGGAGCGCCGGGCGGCCACCCCCCGCCTCGGCAGTGTCCCGTTGAATCGTTCGGGTGGGATACCCACCCTTCCCTCGAGCACGGCTAGCTCGGAGAGGGGATTAAAAGCTGATGATTTTTCCCCCAAACCCTTTTCCCCCTCACCTCCTCGACGCCCCGATCCGTCAAGGTTGAGCCTTTGAGCCCGCTCTCCGTAACAGCACCCGCCGCACTCATTCATTCTGCCTTTCCTCCATCATTTGGGCGTTTTGAAGGAGCGCTCAGCTTTTCATGACTCCACGGGCTGCGATTTGCAGGTAAACGGCAAATACTGCGAGAGCTGGCGAGGCGCAGGGGCGTCTCCTCCCGCCCAGCGGCGGGGCCGTAACCGGGAGGCGATGCTGCGCGGGGCGCGGAGCATCAGCATCGTCTCCACGGGACCCGCCGGGTCCAAAAGCAAATTAATGACAGGTTTAAGGGTACCTGCCTATCTGTTTTATACAAGTGAAACTGCCTTGCCCAGAACGGGAAAGAGTTTAAATAGCTGTTGGCAGTCCAGCAGATTTACTGACTAGGAAGCCCATAAATACTGAGCTGATGTTAATTTTTTTACAAGTTCCTTGGTTAATCCAGATAAAGACCCCAATACTGTTTCGCTTCTCCCAGTGACGTCCTCCCAGAGGTTTCTGTTGGCAGGTACCTGAAGTCAACACTCCGCATCTGACAGTTCTACCGAAGGGTCATTTTTCAAAATGTTACATTTGGCACTGCCATCCAAGCACTGCATGTGCAATTATCGAACTGTTAAGTGTGGTACATACCTTACCTAGGCTAAGGTATTTTTGTGAATATTTGCATAATTTTCATTATGTATGACACTTTAAAGTAAGTGTAAACAGTGGATTCATTGTATATACATGTATACTTAGTTTTAAATGTGTTTACATACCCACATCTGGGTGAGAGAATTTTCCCATTTGCTCTCTTTGCACTGTTAGCACTGGAGCACTTGAATGCTAAAGGTCTTTACCACAGGGCAACTGTATTTTCTTTTCTGTAAATACAGTGCCAAAAATTCAGAAAACATTTTCATTTTGAGGTGTCGAGACTGTAATATTCAGCATGCCCACAGACTGCTGTGCCCTTACCCATACAGGGTGATTGATATCTCTGAGTGGGAAACATCAGGTCATACACAGCAGTTTATACCCCTATCCTGCTATCTGATATAAAACTTATGCAGCAAATACTGCTCTTTCACATGAAATTTCTCATTGCTGAAATATTTTCTATTATATGAAAATCTTTTCAGTCATTTGATTTACATAGCACAACTCTGTGAGAAGTCCCCAAGCCCTCCATTTATGACTTTAATAGCTGAGTGTGAGGTTTCTTGCTCTGTTGGAGTGAGGGTTTCATGCAAACAGTCCCTCCCTGCGCCCAGCATGCAGTCCCCCGCTGGGAGCAGGCACTACCAAGCAGGTGGTTGGAGGGGGCAGCCCCACCGCTGCCAAAGGGAGTGAGATGGCTCTGTGCCCCAGCTTCCGATGGTACCAAAGGCATGGCCAGAGAATACACAGTTCCAGTAATTCTTAATTGCTATTGCAGAAGCCAAAGTAGATTTGAGAGCGTCTCAGAGGCTGCTCCCAGTTTATGCAAAAGAACAGTCATAGAAAACAGCTATTATAAAGTTTGTGTAAGCAAAAGTAAAGAAGAATTCTGTAATAAACCATTGCTTCTTTGGATACATTTCCAACTTTGCAATTATTCAATTATCCTGTGTGAGTACACTTCACGCTTCCTTTAATCTACCAGCTCTACTCTTGAGACTACTTTCTCATTTAGGAACCTATTTTAAGTGGTTTAAAACTTCTTTAAAAGGGACACCTGAGGGATGACATTGCTTATACTTCTTTTTAGTTCAGAAAGGACATGTGTGTGAGCATGCATCTGTGTGGGTCCATGTGCTGAAGCTGAAGAAAATCCACACAACCATTTCAAAAGGTAAAACAGACACACAGACTCATTTGCTGTAATAACAGGCTGGCAATATTTTACAGTAGCACACTCAAAAACTTGTACCACTCATGTCACACATCCAAGCTTCTTCTGAATAGTTTCCCTGGTTCTTTTTCAGAGCTGACTTTCAAACCTCCATATGCCACTGTACTGCGCCACAGTTGCTTTAACTCAAGTTTCTCTCTCATGCTCTTTCACACTGTCCTGCACCTCCCACCTGTGGCACTTGTTCCAGCTTTTCCTCTTAATTTTTCCCTCCTGAAATTTGTGCTTGTCTTCACTGCGGTGAGATGACACACTTCTCCTTAGCTCTAAAAGCCTATTTGGCCCAAAGCTGCAGCCATGACTTTTCTGCTGTTCTTGTATCATTGATTTTACCTTTTCCGATCCCATGTTGGCCATCCAAGGTCAAAGGCAAGCTGCGTTCCCCAGTACAAGGAGCACATTCTTTACACTGCACTGCACCCAAGTGTACTGTCATAGGCCATAACGATACTGGCTTGCAAAGGATGTAATAATAGGAAAGTGTTACATGTACACATAAATACAGTCAGTGTTCTAAGCCAGTAATGGTTTAGACAAAAGTTTCAGTTTCTCTGCAGATCATGTCATCACTTCCCTGGCATAGCGTGTTGTAGGAAACCCCAGAAGACAGAAAGAAATGTAGGGGCCAGGGGCAGAACCAAGGTTCCTAGGAGAACCTCAGTTCTGACTTTCTTCAACTTCTTAGCAGCTAAAGTATCAGCATTATTAATAATATGCAGATTTTGAATTGATCACCAGGAAGGACTGATGATGTGCTCCACTGTTTGGCCTCTTTCCACCACAGATTTATGCTATCTCTCCTGTCATTTCAAACCTCTCTTGTAAGAAACTAAAACTCGAGTTTAAAGCATGGTCTTAAGATTCCTAAATGGTAGGCATGCTTGAATACTTAAATACTTGAATACCTACATCCCTGTGATATCTAGAGAATGTAAGTATTTGTTTAAGTGCTTTGCTGAATCAGGACTTCTGTTCGTCATAATATTGGTTTTATTTATATATGCCCAACTCAAGTCTGTGGTGCTTTTGCATTTCTTTCAGCTGGAGTTAGATCATGAGTTTAGTAAGGATTGCTAAGCAGTCTGTTATGCCTTGAAATCATCTGTTTTAAAGCTGTACTTTGACATAGGTTTTATGATCCTTAAAGTAACACGATTAACATACGCTCTGGATGCTAAGAAGTTAAACTATTTAATGTAAACACACTTCATACTACCACCATAAACAAGAAAATATTACTAAAACCTTTTTCAAAACCTGTCTAATACTATTTTCCAATGTTCCTGGAAAATCCTGAAGATTTCATTCTGAGATACTACAGATAAATAGTGTTTGGTAATGCTATATAGAAACAGTTTAAATATTGATCTTTTTTTTTAAACAATTCCCATGAATTACCAGTGCGCACACATCCGAACACACAGCATTTCACTTTATAAAGCAACAGAATCTTGGGGTCAGAAGGGACTTTGAGGTCATCTCCTCCATGTTGTGCCCTGATTAAGGATCAAGCTCTTAACCTTTAAAATCTTCCAAAATCTCAGGACCTCGCCATGCCCTTTTCCAGGGAAGATGCAGCCCTTTGAGTTCCCTGGAACGGGCTGCTGCATAGAATCATTAAGATTGGAAATGACCTTCAAGATCATCAAGTCCAACCATCTACTAAATGTTATCATAACCACTAAACCATGTCCTGAAGTGCCACATCTATATGGTTTTTTAACACCTCCAGGGATAGCACATACAGACTGGTCTCCTCAGCCACCTTTCACAGTCCCTCCCAGATCCCTGTGGCACTGTGGGCAAGCTGGGCAACCACACACCTAAGCTATGTTCACACATGTTCATTTATCCTCTGTTCCTAAAATTATCCACTGATGGAAATTCCACAACCTCCTGAGGTAGGTCCATAGTCTTGTATTTTCACTATGTGTATTTTTTTCTGTTTTCTCAGCAGATAAAAAATGTACACCTCTTTTTCCTCCAAATTAGCCTGCTTTCTTCTCTCACTGAGTCCAGAGAACATGAGACCATCTTTTTTATAACAATCCTATTTGGAAGCTGGTATTTTTCCCCAGTTTTATAGTTTTTCCTCACTGTTTGCTTTACCAAGTTGAAACAGCGATCGGGGCTACATAATACAGTTTAATTTTCATTGAAATTATCATGCGGCAATGGAAAGAAAGAACATGATCTGAATGAGGGAAAAATCTTCTGCAACTTGTTTGCCACAGATTATTTCTATAACTGTCACTTTGGGAATTTCTATAAATAAAATCACTATCACTCTTCTGAGAAGTTAGCATTTACTACCATTTTTTAAACACTGAAAAAAATACAGATCTGTTTTTCATCTGAATTCTTTGTATATTTGAAATCACTCAGAGAAGAAAGTCCAAAGAAATGTGGTTAGGTTTGACGAAAGGAAGCCTCCCAGTGGGGTATTTAACAGAATACCTAGAAAACAGTGTTGAAAGACTTACAATATTTGGAACCCATTTTTTTCAACTCTTGTTCCATGACCTCTCTGCTCCAGAGGACCTTACTTGGCTTTAACTCATTATCCTCTGTGGTGATAACACTTTGGACCCATGGGAGAAAAGAAGGGCTAATTGACCTGCAGTTTGAGCAAGGCTTTTGCCTGACCTTATACATATTAATGATGGATGTTTGACTTCCAGGGTTTTTTTGGTATTCAAACGCTGCACGAGATTTGGCTTTCCTAGTCTGCCTTTTCTTACTGCATAATGAAACGGGAAGTGGGAGCACATGTGTGTGTGGGCACCAGCCTTCCTCCCACTCTTCAGCCTTTCCAGACTGTCCAGTACTGCCTGGGGGAGTACATGGCATGAAGTGGTGATTTGGCTCATGGAAGGAGGTTGTATTTCACATATTGCCCCAAAGGGCTTTTCCTTTCTTTTTGCATCTGCTCTCTCTGGGTCTCCTAAGCTCAGAGCACTTTTCTCTGCAGAAGTCCCCAGGGAGAATAGGACAAAAATTCCACAGCATTTGGTAGGAGGAGATGCAGACAAGCCTCTAGTGCCAGGTGAATGCCACTGTCTGTGATCACCATCAGCTTCAAATATATCACTAATTAATTTTTCGTAAAAGGACATTAAAGGTTGCTTTAAACTTAGAAGGGGAAAAGTAAACCAAAAGTAATTTGAAAGGATATTGCAGTAGCTCATATAAATGTAATACATTGATATGACATAGAATAAATATTATATTTAGCAATAATTGCTCACTTTACAAAGATAAAGAAGAGTGAAAGAACGAGAGCTCTTCAAAATGTTATCTTGCCTAATATGAAAATATGTGTATCACTACCAGCATTTAGGGACTTAATTCTGAAACTGCTGAGTACTCTTCCTTTCTATTCACTACTGTGGGAGTTGAGAGCACCTGGCATCTTGAGGAATCAGGTTCTTTGGAGGTTTTAATTTAGTCTGACAATAACGCTGAATAAAAATATTCTTGGGGATAGCCCACAATTATGTAGCGTAGGATCATTTCTTCATTATAAAATGTGAGCTGAAACCATTCATAACTCCCAGCCAATATTACAACAGGCAATTCCAGTTTTTCATTACATGGGAAAAGCACAAGCAAGCTTTAATGAGTTTCAAAAATAGCTGCCACATCAGAAAATTGTAATTGTGCTTGTTTTTCTAATGTGAATACCTGTTCAGCAGACATCGCTTAAACAATGGCATCCTAATAGACTAGGGCATGTAAAATAGCTACTTTTATTTGTCAGCTGCACACCCATTGTTTTCAGTCAGAGCCTGCAGAGCAGCTTCAGCTGTACATTCCTGGGAAGTGAATAATATCAGTTGAGATTATACTACAGTACCACATCTATTACAAGCACATTATAAAGATTGAATATAACCTAATTAGGAAATGCTGAAGTCGGCTGGGTGTGGATGTGGGCGGCTAAAGAGTCATTTTACATGACCTTCACTTGCTGCAAATGAGAGTTCACAAAGGATAAAGCAAAGGTAACAGTGTAGATTTCAGTCCTGAATCCAGATATCCCATACACATCTCACATTCCTCATACCCTTGGAGCTAAACAATTGCTCCCCAAGTTCCACTTCCATGTAACTTTTGTAAACACTTTGTGAATCCATCAGGACAAACCAAATTTGGTCACACGCTTATTTCTGACGCAGATGAGGTTTAGAGCTCTATCCTGGCTTTTAGTGCTGGAAGGAAGAGGTTGCAGAGGGAGGCAGACAGAGTTTCTCCCAGGAAGCCATTCTCCTGTGTGCCCTTGCATAAGGCTGTGTTTTCTCAACCATTGCCTACTACAGAGCCCCTTCCACCACCACATGAGAAAAGAGAACTTAGCAAGTCATCTATCTCCTTTGGGTCCTTGCACACTCACTTGGTTAGGTATTAAAAAAGCAGCAAAGTACTTCAGATACCTGTAGACCACAGTGTTGTACCTGGATGACAGGAGAATTCCAGATGTAATGTAGCTTCAGTGTTGGGGGTTTTTTGGTGTTGTTTTGTTTTTTTGTTGTTGGGTTGGGGTTTTTTTTGTTTGTTTGGTTGTTTTGTTTTGTTTTGGTTTGTTTGTTTGTTTATTTATTTGGATGGGATATATTTAGAGGATCAGAAGATCATCTAATTTTGTTTTGTTTTGTTTTGTTTTGTTTTGTTTTGTTTTATTTTCAGAATTCTTAAGGGATTGTCTTCACTGGACAGGCTCTTCCAACTGCTTCTTGTAGACCATCCTCTTCTTGTAGATCCGTCTCTTCTGACATTCCTTCTGGTCTACAAGACAGGGTTGTTTCATTTCTCTCTGCTTGCAGCCTTACCACAGCATCGTTGATCAGCATTAATGGATTTCACAGCTATAAAAATCTGTATCAGCTGCTCCTGTGTCCGCACATTGTTGTTAGCCAGGCATGCTGCTGGCTAACAAGAAGTCACTGACAAAATGCCTTTAAACGTGTCTCATGTCTTGCATTTACCTCCTGGTTCCAAAATGAAAGTTGCATTAATACCAACAGCTGGAACAAATCAGTGCTCCAAGTTGGATTCATGCCTTACCACTGATTGGAATAGACCTTGCAGAGCGAAAACTTCAGCATGCCAAGCTGAAAGTAGTTTACTATGTTTATGGGACAAAGTCTCATCTGTACAGGTACTGACAAAGGACAGAGCAGTTTTCCCACAGTACACCACAGAATGGTGCAATTGAGCATGCAGTTAAAACTAGTAAATATGATCTCGGACATCACAGTATGTCCCATAACTGAATACAGTACCAGAATAGATACACTTGAGCATAGCTTTGCTGTTCATGTACTTAGACTTGAGCTAAAAATCAACAATTACCTGTTTTCTTTGCCATTAACATATTTTTGAGACCCTACTCCCACCAGAAACAAAGGAATAATTCATCTTCTCGTGAGTTGCTTTCTTGTTATTGTGTTCACACAATAAGTACTGTGAAATTGATTCTCATCTGATTTTACTGGAAATCAAGAATAACCGTTAAGATCAATGGCATGATGCTTGTGTGAAATTACATTCAGATGTAAAAGATAAACGTATAAATAGATTAATTCATAGAGATGTGTGTTTACTATGTATTTACTATGGTGTGCACTTCTGCATCTCCTGATGTCACCCTAGTTGTGCAGCTTTTGTCCCTTGCCCTGTAGACCTGCATGCCTCTACCACAGACTCCATAAGCACTGGAGACTTACTCCTTCTCCTCATGAATGTGATTAACTGTGTCTATCCTCTGCATCAATATCAACAAAACCCGCATTTAAAATGCAAATTAAATTTAACAATAAGTATTTTAAGTTAGTCAACAGTCCCACAAATATTCTCTAATTCACAATTTACACAACCCAAACTTAAAACCACCAAAACCCCCAAGATTGTAAAGGTCTGACTTTTTTCCTATCTCCTGGTGTACCCAGAGCAGTGAAGAGAAGTGAGTTGCTACCTTACTTTTGGAGCACTAGTTTCAACCTGTTTTCTGTGGGCCTCTGGTGCCCACTTTCGAGGCTCTTATGAAAAGTAAATAAGAAAAGAATGCTCATTGTCAGTAGGTTTGTACTGCCACAGGGAAAAGCTTTAAGAGTCCACAATTTGAGAAAGATGGAAATAGCTGATCTGGGACATGTGGGTTCACACCTTTTTCTTACACATGGTAAAGATTTAGCAATTTATTTTGGGCTGAAAAGTATTAGTGGGAACAAAATATAGAGAAAGCTTAAAAATGGCTATCATTAGAAAATAGGAAATAATTTTTTTTAAAGATACCTCCATTTTGTAAATTCGCTAATGTATTTGCAGGAAAATGTTTGGAAACCTAGTAACAAATGTAACTGGTTTATATGCTTTAATTTTCATAATATTCATATCAATTATGGAAACGTTTTTACCAGTGCTCCTGTTACATAATTCGATGACCTGACATCTGGCTTAGCAAGCAATATACTGTATGTGATTAAAACACTGATGAAATTGCATAGGATAATATGAGAGCACAGGACAAATTCATTTACTGGTGATAAATAGTGGTGGGTTTTTTTCTCCACTTAAAAAATACTTTCATCTGAAGAATATAACTGTCATTAACTCCTCTCCCTTCGTCACCATCCCACACATATATAAATATATTGTCATCCTAGAAGATCATTTGGGAGGCAAATGGACTAATCTTTTACAATGTGGTGACAGCCTACAAAGTGGCCATTAATAACAGGTAAAAAGTGCTCTGCTGGTGTAATTAAAGCCTAGAATAAGAAAACTCCCACTTAATTCAGTAAGAATTTTTCCTGCACTGACTTAGTCTAGAAGCAGATGCTTATGTTTGGGGGGAATTTTGACACTTGTTAATATTTTAAATCCCATCATGTTTTAGCTGAATTGTTCTTTTTGAGTAACCTCTTAAGCAAACTGCTATGAGTGGATACATATTTTAGAGAAGGATATGTACCAAACCTTAATGAACAGTCTTTCTGGTGAATGACATCATTTGTTTTCTTAAATAACCACAATACCTATAGGTTTTTATCTGGGGTCTGGCATGTTGGGGTTTTTGTGTTGTTGTGTTTGTTTGTTGTTTTTGCTAGTTTGTTTATTTGCACATTTTTGTTTTGTTTTGTTGTTGTGGGGTTTTTTTGTTGTTTATTTTTTATATATGTTTTTTTACTATCGGTATATTACACTTATACTTGCTTCTGTAATATCTACTGGACTAGAACAAAGAGTCAGTAACATCTGCCAATTTACTAGAAACATACCAAGTGTTTTTATTACAAGATTTCCATTACTTGCAGCAGACAGTGCTCTGAAACCCCTAAGAACAGCTCCTTCTATTAGGTCTAAATTTTCAGGTTGCTACACAGAGGTAATTGTTAATTCAAACCAGATTATACATTTAAATTGATCTCATCTGATGGTGGAATTAAAAAATAAAAACGCCAAAAGTTTGTCACGAGCCCTCTTTTAAGTGCAGACAATATGGAATCTAACAGACTTTGCTGGATCTGAGCTAGCACTGCATAGAGAGCAGAAACCACACTGTTTTCCAACCATTTGTTTATTCAGCCCGTCTGAATACTTAGAAAATCCTTTGCATGCATCTTTCTATTTGACTTCTATTTGTCCGTTCAAAGAAAAAAGGAAACCTAAAAGAATTAGAAAAATGTGAAATTGCTTTCAGATATCTATTTTCCTCCATTTTGATCGGATTTGTAGGAAGTGGGAGTGTCTTTTTTTTTTTTTTTTTTTTCCCCCCCGACAATTTTAAGCTCCTTACAAATATTTCTGGTAATCAATATTCAGTTTAATTTTGGCACCACATCAGCTTAAAGGTAGGGTATTAGTGCCCACTTTGGGATTTCCAGCCATGTGTGGCTATCTTACATTTCTATCCTTGAAGGGATGACTTTTCTACTCAGTCTATTCCATTTTCAGCTGTACTCCTAACTGACGTGTGAATCTCAGTTGTATATTTTATGCCATACAGGCATACCTTTTGGAAAACAAGACCTTGGCACCTTGAAAAAATGTCATGTAGTAACTCTTTCATGACATGTACAACTATGAAAACAGTACTACAAAAATGCATCACTGAAAAAAAATGCCAGAGCAGATTACAATAATTTCCCTAGTGGATTCCATCAAGAAAGGAAGTTTTACTCGGTGGTTACTCATAGTCCACCAGTTTCTGAAGTTCTGAACAAAGATTTACTCAGTCTCTGATTTGGTAGGATGAGCACTTGGAGATGCAGAGACTATCCTTCCTGAAGGGATGCCAGAGCTCTCAGCATTTCCAAAAGCTTTGAGAAAGGAGGAAGGCATCAGCTGGGAAGAGACAGAGGAAGGAATCCTATTTCTGCATTTCAGTGTTTTCATGTTTACCTTAGTTTGGCCTTGCTTGCCATTGTGTAGTGTTTGTTTTAAAAGTGACTCAGAATTTATGGAGCCTTTCAGAAGGATGTCACACAACCTGTGATTCACAACATCCTGCAGAAATTGCACGCTGGTTAATAATAGCCTCTCTGTATGGAACTGCATTTCTGAGCTGAAACATAACAAGTGCTGACAGATCCTTCTAACTTAATTCTGTCAAAAAACTATTTTGTGATGTGAAGCCTTTTAGAGTATAGATCTACCCCGCTAAAAGGCTTCCAGAGAGTTTGGTGACAGCTCAGAGTCCCCATAGAGCCCATTGCTCCAAACACACTGACCTGCAAGAAATAAGATGGTTATGTTATGCTACATTATCTGAAAAAACCATTGGATTCTTAAAATACAAACTTACAAATTAAAGGTTTAGTCTGTAAAGGCAGCCACCATGCCTGCTGTGGAGCAGTTCCAGGGATTTCACCTGGAAGAGGTTATCTTATGGCCCACTTGAGTTCAAGTAAATTTCCTTGACTTCAGGTAGCTCTCTACCTGGCAATATGCCTAAGAAGATTCACAGGTTTGGAGCATGTTGACTACAGCAAGTTATTTATATCTAATTTTATATTACACTGTTATTTAGGATAAATAAAACATCACAATATTAACTGATTAACATTATTAACATCTAGGGAAATCAGTTTTGAAATATGCAGTCTCTTAAAAGTGAAATGGAAATATAAGTGTAGGAAGGAAAGTGCCATTAAAAGCAAGCTACCATAACGTTGCAGCACGCAAACAGGTGGGCTTTATAGTTCATTCTCACTTCATGTGAAACTTGCTAGTACTTTTCTGCTGAGATTTGGCAAAACATGCCCTTAACAGAAAGTCCTGCCTGGACATCAAAATGACTTATAAGGACATAGTGCCAATGACATTATTATGCATTCCTTGCAGTTTGGGGGATACCTTTTCTGCAATGTAATAAGGTTTTACTCTCAAAAGGAATTACCTGAAAAAGAAAATACTGACCGTAGAGGTAAAGACTGATCTGAACTGATTTTCCTTACAGCTAAATAATCTTTTCTGTGAGTGGGGACATGACAGTCAGCACTAGTGAAGGATCAAGAAACACTGAACTTTTACATTCCAGCACTTCTCATTTGGGAGTAGTATTGCCATTTTCTGTAAATAGCTGTGGCTTCATCTGAGCAGTACAGGATATTGTAAACTGAAGCACTTCCTAAAAAACACAATGCCTGCACAGGTGCAGTGAGCCAGCAGGATGATAGAAAGAGTAATTCTGTGACGCTCATCCTCACAAATATATGTGTCTCTTGATCTCTGTAGCCATAAGAAAACTTTCAGCCACCTTTTTTCTTAGAATTGAATACTCCAACATGCGAAGAATGTTTTCAAACAGGATGACAAGACTACATCCTGCACGGATTTGAAAGGAATTGATTGCAAAGAGCAGGCAACAGCCCATAATATCCTTCCTGCTCAGTTGGCCCTCCTATTGCTGCTAATCTCAATATGGGGAAGTCCCAAATAAATAGGAGGTTTAAACTTCCCCTGTTGTGCCACATTCCTATTTGGCATCTAAACCCCTTTTATTTGCTATCCAATGGGGAGACAAATGGATCATCGATTACTCATGGTAGGTTTGAATCAAGGAATGTGAGTACGTGAAATTGCAGCACCATTAGATCACGCTGGGCTGATAGCTGCTACAAACAAACCTCGCCCTCTTGCTTTTCAAGGATCTTGTCCATTCCCTTTGGAGCCCAGCTATCCCTGGTCCCTGATAGATGCAGCTGACACATCCAGGCTGTGTCTAAGCTGAGGTCAGATGCCTGCTCTGCAATGAGGAGCCTGGCCTCATCATGGCTCTGTCAAGGTCTTGCCCTGAGCAGTTGACAGCTCTCTGCTCAATGTCCGTGTAGCTTCCTGCAGAAACCTTGGCAGGGAGGAGACAGTGCATGTTTGACTTTCCCTCTTTCCAGCTAGGAAGTAGCTGGGCTGCTCTCACCCAGGGGATCAGAAGTGCTTCTGGATCCACCAGTTCATACAGGCCTCAGGGTGGTTCTCCAGCGATAGTTTGGTTTGTCACCCCTCTCTAGATTCAAAACACAAGCCACACCTTACTCTTGTATGGATTTCACATCAAAATTTTTTTCCACAGCATCCACGTGGTGCTTCTTGACCTTCCAGAAGTAATGATCTTCTAGTCATCAGCCTTTCTCTTCCTCCACAGTCATTACCTGTAACTGGGGGCAGATTGGTGAGTGGGGGACAGCGGGAAGGCAGGAACTGAGCATTGCCTTGCTTGTGGATTCCTTGCACTGGTGGTGTGGAGCTTGGGGTGTACTGAGCAGGACAGGACTCTCCCTTTGGTGCTGGCATCCTTCTGGCCATGGGGATACGCAGCTGCCAGGAGTGAAGCGAGGGATTTGCTGTGGAGATGGGGGGTGGGGTTGGCAGAAATCCACAGTTTCATTGGCTGCCACAAGGCTTTGCTGTGGGCACCTCAAAGGGAAAGCAGGGGCTGGATTAAATCTGTGGTTTACTGTGCAGATTTATGTGTTTTCTCTTAAGTCTCTCTGCAGTTACCCAATAATTATGTAACTTTTATCAAAGCTGTTTGCTCTTCCTCGCAGTTCATCCATGTCCTGTGTTTTCACTGTGTTTGTTTTCCCAAGTTTCCAAGAGTGAAAAGAGGTTTTCACATGATTTTGTGGGACAACAGACTGCAATAGTAACTATGTCTTTTGCTAACATGCTTTTTGCCAGCAGTCAAATAGTGACTATTAGTATTAATTTCTGTAATGTACGTCTCAAAAAGAAAATGGCATAATCAAATACAGCAGCATTTTGTATTGAAAGGCTGTGATAACTTGCCACTTCATCATCCCCCAAATTAAGTCTGGTGCTTAAGGCCCAGCGATCCTGTTTGATATTATTAGGGTAAGAAAAAAAGGGGGTATGCTGACAGGTCAAATTCTGATTAAACTGGGCTGATTTAGCTTTTATTAAGTGTAATACAAATCAGAAGGAAACTCCACAGGTGTTAGGGGAGCTGTAATGCAAAAACATCAGTGATAATATCTGGACCTTAGATATTAATAAGAAAAGAGGTACTGTTCATGTCTGTCCTATGTTTGTTGTTAGTTTAGTTTCAAGAAGAACGTGCAAACCACAAGCTTAGCCTGACAGTGATTACTTAATTCCTATTTTCTTTTCCATATATGTCTAGATTTTCTTCTACCTTATATCTGGATGATTTCATAAATTCATGAATGTAAGAGAAAATAAGAGTCTGCACTAAGCAGATAACATTGCACCTTTGTTTAAAAGCAAGCCCTTAGTATAACAGTCTAAGCTAAGGGACTGACAAGAAAATTAACTTTTAAATTAAAATGAATTTACTTTTATTGAGTTCTCTGCAAAATATCCTGAATCTTCATGCATATCAGAGGAAATAATTAATTCTTTTTTAGCAATGGACAAGTGGTTCTAGATAAAAGGCTTAAAACTTGACTTTGAAGTTATTATTGTTTTCATTAATTGGAGGGATGAAATGGATCAGAGCTGATGAGTCATTACAAGAGGAATGTTGCTCCAGCTGCGTATCAGGATCCACAGGTGCACATTTCTTGGCCCTGATACTCAAAATTAATAAGGAGGCATTCAATATTCAGCAAATTCTTACTAGATGGCGAATGTTTTCTCCAAAGGAGAAGGGCACGGTGGCCTAACTCTGGATGGCAGTGTACAATGCATACTGCAGTATGGAAGTAGAGTGATTTCTGCTCATTTTCAACTTTTCTGCTTTTGCTCCCTTTTTTATCAGTCCAAACACAATAATGCACTAGTGAGTGGGACCCAGTGTTAAGAGCTGTCTCAAATGTTTTTCTATTTTCTTTTTTTCTTTCCATTTTTTGCCTCTAGCCTCTACTGAAAGAGAAAGTGAACATTCTGAGACTGGCAGACCGCCAAAAGCTTAGGGACTTCTCACCTACAAGAGTTTCTTGGGGAGCACAGGGGAGACCACGTGTGAAAGTTGGGAGTTATTGTTACTCAGTTTGTAATCTGGAAAAATTTAGAGTTAGATCTGATCTGCTGTGTTTTGCAAAGGACTCTTCCTACAAAATCCAGTTTACTCTATTGGCAACACATTACACATCTAGTCAAAGTATTGAAAGTTAGGTTTTCTTTTAAACACAGTGCATTTTTAAAATGTTTTGTATTTCTTATCACAGGTCTTGCAAGGTGTTAGGTTTTCATTATGAACAACTACTGAGACAAATTCTCAGCATGTCTTATCCCATTCCTCCTAAGGTTTCCTTCAATCACAAACAAGATAAATTACAGTTGTATACCCTTAACGAGACTTTTCTGACCCAAGTAACAGAAAAAGGTGAAATACAGTAATGCAAAATAATGCAATGAATTTGAATTGTGTTTGATCCAGGTCTAGTCATTAATGTATAATATATTATAATATAGATATTTGATTACATTATTCATACATGTACATCACAGCAGGAAGACATGCTTCTGCAAAAGGACTTTTAAGATTTATATTTACCTACTTTCCAACAGCAATAGCATGCATTAACATCTGTGAATGATACAACAAAACTGCCATTCCTGACATGTCCCCTTATTTGTTGTTTGCTTCTGTTTCCCATCATGCACCCTCTTCCTGCCTGGAAATTTTGCCTGGAAAATTTTTGATCACTTTCTATATTTGTTTTGGATTTTCAGCGTTCCTAGAGACTAGTTCTTGGTGAACGGTCAGACGCTGTTTTGCATGTGCCCTGTACTGACATATGACCTGACAGTTTTGGACCTCACTCGTATACAGAAGTTGAAGACAATCAGAGTGTGGACACCCAGTACAGATGTATACCTCACTTACACAATGCCTGGTGGTTTGGCAATCACAGGATATACCCCACATGCATTGTACAGACATCTTGGACCTGTGCAATCAGCTTGACACTTATAGGAAGAAACAGCTTTAATTACTGGGCTGGTCTTACAGAATTACTCTGTGGAGGGGCAGTAGGTTTGTGAAATCCCAGAGGTATGTAGGGTGGTGCCACACAGAGAGGAAGCATATGCAGCAGAGTTTAGCTGGTCCTACCCTCAGTTGTGCGAGAATAGCTACTTAATCAACTGAATTCTGTAGTTTCAGTTAATTAGACTTGGCTTTCTTGAGTGCTTTCTCAAAGACAAGCTCTCAGTGGAGATAGTTTTGCTTTTTACTTGGCTCAGCTCTAGGTTTTTTTCAGGACAACTATAGATTTTGGACGCTGCTGCCTTTTGTAGCTCGATATATTTGTGAATACACATTAGACATTTAATGATATTTGGGATTTCAAAGAACTCCCAATGATCTCCCATGACAAGATCATTCATTCTGTAGCCTGCTGAGCACATGAATATATGACCCTCTGAAGTGTAGCTGAAACTCTGAGATATAGTTCCTTTTTCAACTGACTCATTTTAACTGGAATTTAGAATAATCAGACTTTTTATTTTTTTAGATTTATGTAATTATATAAGCACCACTAAGGCTACAAATAAAGCCTTAGATCATTGTGAAACAGCAATAACAGTCCAAGAAAAACTCCAAGTTACCAGAAGAATGTTCACTTATGGAAGGAAAGATAAATATTTCTAAGACTCACATCATAATTTTAGCCATATCTGAAAGAACTAATTTTTTTTTTCCCAGTTTATCTTTTACCTTTGGTAATTAGAAGTTATGATTCTTGCCCTGAGGAACTCCAGTTTCCATTTAGCTTTAATTTGAGTGCATGAATGGAATGCAGTCCTCTATGCAATACGCAAATGCTGCCCCGTGGCTTTCTCATTGCTGAAGAAGTGCTTATCTGGTGCTTGGTGAGCTAGAGTTGAAAAAAAACCCAACAAACCCTGCATTTTGGGTTGTGCAATGTCTTTTGCTTATGGATATATAGGATAGATTTGTACGTAGTTTGGGCTGCTGGTGTAATTACCATATATGTGAGCTTGTCAAATATATGTTTACCTTTTAACCATTGTTGTGTTTATGTTCATTACACTGTTTTCCTTCATTAACTCTTTCATTCTGAATTTTCAGTCAAGAACAGGCTCCCTATCATTTTTTTTCCCCCCAGAAATAATATAATATAGGAACAAAGATAAACATTAAAAAAGGAGGATCATCTTTTGCCAAGATTTTGCTTCGTAAAGAATTTAGTCAGTTCATTTGACTGAAAAGTTTTATTTAAAATAATAACTGCATCTATAACACACCGGCTTTCTTCCCATCTAAGCTATTTTGGGATCTGTAAAAGCAGTCGGAATCATAGATAGATGATACCAATTCAAATTTTATCAGGAGTTGTTTTACCATGCAGTTTTCTTCATGCAACTGCAGAACTTATGCATCCAAGAATAAGATATTTTCTCCCCAAATCATATGACTTTAAGTAATAATAATGCTGATGCTGTTTTCATTCCTTGATGTTAGATACACTTTGTGTGACCTTCTACCTAGTCTGTGTCATACTTTGCTATAAAACCAGAACTTTATATTGCATTTCATTCTCCTTAAAAGCCCACTATGTCCCTGGATATTCAGCAGATCTCTCTGACATATCATCAGTTTCTGTGCAGTTTTACTCAAATCAAAAGCATTTCTAACTAAGAGTCATTCCATATGTGCATTAATCAGTACAAGTTTTCTCATGATTTTGGTGTCTGTTTACACATACATTAGCAATAGCTACTATTCTTAGCTACTCAGTTTTAATGCTGTTTAAACATAAGTTAGGTACTGTATTTCTTCATTTAGCCATTTTGCAAAATGGGAGTCAAACCTTCAGGTTAGCCTACAAATCACAGCATAAAAAAAAAAAAAGTTTTACTCTTTTTTTGTGCATGTGTCTTTATAGCGTATTTAATAGTACCATATGTTCATGCTTTTTGTAGCACAGAATTACAGGAACTAGCTCTTTTTTTTCCTTTTCTTTTCTTTTCTTTCTTTTTTTTTTTTTTTTTTTTTATGAAATGTAGTAAATATCATAGGGAAAGGCTATGTTGGCAGCTGTACAGCTGTTGCAAAGTCATTTAAAATTTTCCCACTTTCCTCCTCTGCCAGCTATATATAAGGACACCTAGAGTGATGTAGGAGGAAAGATATAGCAGTCTGGCTACAAAGGGCTTGAGGAGATGTCACAAAATCAGTATCTAGTTTGCAAAAAGAAGTTTGTAATTTTAAGCGTAGGACCCTAATTTTGGCACGTATTTAAAATCATATTGAGGAAATCTAAATGAAGAATGAATAGTGGACTGAGGAAAATGAAAAAGCAAAACAACATATCTTAAATTTCCAACACATTGTATCTAGAATGACACATACACTGTGCTTAGCATGGAAATAGGTGGAGGAGTAAGCTAGAGTTTCTAATAGTATAGTCTGTATAGTCCAGAAATGGAAGTATTTGTAGTGCCTCTATGCTATATACAAATATTGTTAAAGCACTCTGTTTTGAAAAATACAGTAACTCAAGAGTAGGTGTGAAAACCACTGCACAGTCTGATACTTTCCAATAAACTCTATACTCAAAACCAATGCAATATGGTGTTTGAATGGTACAGTATTACAGTCTCCCCATTTCAGGCATATTTCATGTGAACTATGAAGAAATACATGGAGAAACTTCTGGCTACATTCTTCTTCTGATAGATCAAAAATGAGTATAAGTTTCAGCATTAGCAGTAATTGCAATGAGATGCATCCCCAGCCCCTATTCCCCCACAAAAATTCAGGACCCTGATGCAATGTGGACTGAAGCCAATATAAAGGTTTCTGTACTTCAGCAAGACTGGCATTAAGTTGGCAGAACCTAAACAAATAATTAAAATCTGCCTCTTTCCCTTGTGGTGATACAGATTTATGGAATTGGCATAAATGAGTTTTATGATAACATTAAGAAATTCCTTCTTTGCAATGGATTTCCTCTTTCCTTAGTATTGATCCTGTACATAGACTATTAAAACCCTTTAACCATGTAATCTGCTTTACACACATGCACACACATTTGTACACATGTACATCTACAAAAACAGATATATTTTAAGGGTCTTTAAATGGCAGTAACAAGCTTTTTAGTCCTTTGTTGTTAGCCCGCCGTATGTACTGAAATCAGCATTCAGGAACACCTGATATTTGCAAAAGTCCCAAACCAAACTTTGCACCTGTGGCACAAAATATGCTTCTTCTGTACTTCCTAATTCAGTGAATTCAATGCTTATTATTGCTGCTGCTAAGTAGAACATGCCTTCTACCTGAAGCTGTCTAACAAGGTCTCTCAACAGGATGAATGTGCTTTCAAAGAACTGTGATAACAGCAGCTGAGCTACTTCCTGTATTTGAACCACATCTTTTCAGCACTAGTTGGACTTAGGTTTTAAGTTGCCCCTGCTGTCTTTTCCTGTCTGCCCTCTCAGATTCATGTCCCCCACTCTGGTGGTGGAGTGGCTTCTCTTATGCCAGCTTCGTTCTTTTTCAACCAAATTGGGTCTCCAGCTCACCCTGTGGCTACCCAAGTACTTGTATTGGCACCATGCAGGAGATAATCTGGGCAAGGGCAAAAGCAGCTCAGGCCAGGGAAAGACTGTTTCCTCCAGCAATAGCTGATACCAATTTCTGCTGGCTGAAATTTGTCAATCAACCACCTTGGACATCAATATGTTGGACAAAACACACTCAATATAATCTAAAAGTACAAAACTATCCATCAGATCTACTGCTCATTGAGAAATCCTACAAGGAGCCATGCAGGTTGACTGCTGTTGATTTGGAGAGGACTCTGTACTGGTACTGGTATGCACATGTCACCCACCATGACACAGCCACTTAAACACATCTAAAATCGCAAGCACACAGATAACTGAAGTACCCCTAAAACCCCATTCCTTAGCTGAATCCCACTGAATGCCACAGAATCCACCCAGAAAAAGAACCATTGCCCCAGATCTGCACCCAAGCTTCGTCTCAGTGTTTTAGCTTAACTCACACACAGCGTGGAGGGGATCAGATTTTTAAATTGTAATGGGAATGGGTTTTTTTTTTAATTTCAGAAGACTGATGTCAGTCACATGCTGCTTCTTAGACAAACTGTGCCCACTAGAGGGCCCTTTTAATTTTGTCTAATAAAATCAGCATGAACATTTTATTAAAATATAAAAATCAAATTATATAGTTATATGAATGGCTAGAAACTGAAGGCTGAGTCATAGCCAACTGTCGAGGTAACTACTGATAATAATACTTAGCATTTTTTGATTCAAAACACAGTTGTATCAAGTATTATCTACTCATTATCAATTATCTACTAATTTATCTTCTCTCACATAGCAGTGACTTCATTTTATGCATGAAGTAATTTGGATGTATCAGATTTACCTGACACTAGATTCTGATTCAATGATGCAGTGAAGATTAGACTTATAAGCATATTGTCTTCGCACTGGCAATTATTAATTTGATAAATTTATATAACTGAGTAAATATGAACAAAGCTTTTCAGTAGTAAACTTGCATTATAAAGGATAATTTTTAATTAATCAGCTACTGATTGAATTTGATCTATCTGACCCTGACATCTGCAGCCTGGGTTTTCTCAGAGTTGGCATGGCTGCTTCCACCAAAAGGAGATGAAGATAAATTGCTTTCAGTCAGAAGTGCATTCTGTGAATTTACATTCACTGTGCACTTCCAGATAAGTGGAAGTGATTCCACAAGTGACGTGGGCCTCTGGACATGAATCCTCATCTCAGGCTGTAATGTCATCATGCTCCTCTCACAGTAAAGCAGATGGAGTACATTGCATTGTTCCAGTGGAAACTCTGGAACACAAAGAATATGAAAGCAAGGCACACATCATCTCTGCAGTACCATCCTACCACTGCCTTTCTGAAATAACGACACTGCAACAGGAACGCGATAGCTTTACAGATGGTGTGGGGACACTGGGAACTAACACCAAGGCAGAACTCTGAAAGCCAAAGCCTTACCTCTTCTCTTTGTTCAAACAAAACTCAGCTCACGTCATGTACACTGAGTAGGAGACACTTACTTCACACAAGCCATCTCAAAGTCTGTAAATGTTATGTTTCTCCTTTCTTATGCTCTCAGCATTACTTCTGGGCTACTGCACCCCCACTAAACCTGAACACATCCAGTTTGATGATATAGTTTGCCTATGGTGATAGGAAAGCTTGTATACCTCTGCAGGCACAATCCACAGAATTAAGTGTTGATGAAAGCAAAAGGCTTGTTTCATGTATATGTCTCCTTCCCCTCTTGCTACAGGCACAGCTCTGCTGCTGTGTCTGATTGGCAAACAGGCTGCCACTCAGTCTGTTTGCCGTTCTGTACAGCTACATGCAGCCCAGCGGCTGCAGCTGGACTGAGTACAGAGGAATACAGGAGTTTAAACCATTAGAAAGCAACACTAGTAAAAACAATCATTTCAGTACTTCTGATGTTTACTTTGCAGGTTTTGGACACCTCAGAGAATATGTGTGACCAAAAAATTTCTCTGAGCAACACCAAACTGGGCCAGAGAGAGTGCCTCCAATTCACAGCCTGTGGCCGTGGCTATGGTAAGGGAAAGCAGGGAGGGAGAGGGAACAGGTTCAGATGGAAATAGTGAGTGTAGAGCTGCCCTCCCCTCTCTGCTCTGACTGCTCAGTGTTTTTCACCACATTTGGCCCTTGCAAAGCAGGAACCTCTGACCTAATCACTCAGCAGCTTTATTTGACCACACAGTCTCTCTCTTTAGGAAACATGATTACTGGGTCCTAAATGCTTCCTAGAGTCTTTCATCTTTCCTCTATCTAATTAATGCTAATTTCCTTGATGGTACTCCCAAAGTACAGTTGGAGCCTAGATGTAGATTACAGAGCACTTTACAGTATCAGCAGTAAATCAGACAGAGATTGTGAAGCACATATATAACGTGCATTTCCTGAGACTTGTGAAGGGTGGGATTTTATCTTGCAGTGCATTAGTGCCCCTAAGATTCTGTAACACTATAAGTCACTCAGTTATTATGACACTTGGTTGCCTGGAAATCCTCTGCCTTTACTCCATATGCCTATTTCTTTTTTGTAGACAAATCAGTTTGACACGTTAACCTGGAACTATAACTTTTGCCTTTCAGACAGTTTTCAAGAGGAATTTTTCCCAAAGAGCAAAACTTATAATAAAGGTGCTGAGAGAAATGAAAAGGGACTAAAATCACCTTCAGGACAATCACACCTGTATTTTGAACCCAGAAGTGTACCTGAGAGATAACTGAAGAATGCCCATTAAAACTAAAAGGTACACTTACAGCTTTCCCTGTAACTGGTGTGACACCAGTGAATCCATGAAAAGAAAATTATCCTGCATTTTAGAGATAGTTGCCTTCACTAAGAAAGGTATATGGGTTATTTTTTAATGTAACGTTAGACCGCTTGGTGATATGACTTAAGCCAGCATCATTGCCTGTATTACTGAGAAGTCTTTAATATGGGGATATATGATTGCTTGCACAGGCACATTTCAAGGTTATTTTTGTTGATGTACATGCAGACATGCAGGTGAAATTTGGAGATCAAGTTCTAAAGACATGTCCTAAATGCTCTAAAAGCCAAACCTTATCTGGCTCTGTAACTGAAATAGCCACTGTGCTCTACTGTCTGGTCACACTTCCAATGGTGGAAAGCAGATATGAATTCTGACTCTTTTGACTTGGTAGTATTTTGTCACCACTTCCTACTGATTGACCCAGGGAACTCCCACAGATTTTGTCTCTGCTGTTTTGAACAGTATCTCTTTGGTGGTAATACACGTGACCCAGTACAGTTTATAACTTGACTCAGATTACTGTTGTAACTCTAAGTTACAGTATTGGCTCAGTTTTTCTGTATCTCTTGCTAATGTCAAAGATCAGAAAAGCTTTCAGTAGATCATCCTAGCTAAAGTACAGTATCTTCTCAAATCCATCCAAGGAAGGAAAACTCAGACATATACACTCTTTCCTCTTCAATAATATTAAACTTCCCTGTGTTTTTACCTGAGTTTTTGTATAAACTATAAAATCACAAGGGGATCAGAGTCTATGTATAAATTTAAGAAAAATTATATATTGAGCTTTCTCCAGAGATGTTTTTCTGAGCCACCATATATGAAAATGAGTTTGGTTTTTTTAGTAACATCTTAGCTTCAGTTACTACAGTGGTCCAAACCCAAATTATTTTATTTCTAAATTATGTTGTCCTCATTTTACAAAATGTTTGTGTTATTTAATTTAAAATCCTCCTCCCTTTTAATGAAATACAGTAGCTGGCACTTCTACTGAAAAATTCATTAAATATTTCCATATTGGCTTCCAGCTTGTCTGGTGTTTTTGCCTGGCAGAATACAGTGCATCTTTGTGCGTTATTAATGGGCTGAGCTTCTGGACAAGACCATGCTTTTTGCCACTGCAAAATTTTCTTACGAACTATGCATTATAAAATGGACAGAAACAGAAACTTTCATGCATCCAGAGGACTATTTTTGATAGAATAAGTTAAAGGACTTTCATTAAACAAAAGCTGAAATAGAGATTTTTTTCCCTTTAAAGCATGAATTATTATTTTTTTTTAAAATCCTATGCATTTTAGTAGTTGCAAAACTGGAAGGAATGTGGGAGGCTGTTAGTCTGCAGGTCTGATGTTTGGCCTGTATGAGTCCTCCCCTCCTTTTGACTCTAAGATGAAGGATAACGGTATGAACATTGCAGATGCAGAACTACATAGAAGGGTTGCCAGATGTGGGTGGTGCGGACGAATCACCGTGAAGCATTGGAGGAGCCTTTCCAGCAGTGCTGCAGGCTCTGGGCTGGGAAATGTGCCATTTCCAACAGCGTTAGGAGCCATGCACAATGCTGCTACTTCCCCCAAGCACTCTGGAGATATTCCAAGACCCTAAGGTTGAGTGCAGAAATATGACATTTCAATATTAGATATCCTCACTGTCCTGGCACCCAGGAATCCTCTAGCAGAGCAGTGCAGATGTGTCTCAACTAAGACCTCTCTGTACTTCGTGGCATGCCCAGTGCAGGTGGTGGAGCAGGAGAGCAGCTGTGCATGGCCCTGTGCCCAGAGGGCAAGAACTGGTGGAGCTGGTTCTTCTCATATGGAGGAGTTAAACAAGAGGTTTCCTTGGCTGTGCATCTGTCCTCTTAATCCTCACTCCTAGAGCTGAACATGGTTTCTGACATGGAGGCAGTAGAGAAAAATTCTAGGAACTGTCAACCCTTTGACATCTTTATACTACAAGGACAGTTTTTGGAGAATCTACGAGATACTGTCAGCCTTGGAGCAGAAAAAGCCACATGCCTTGGTCTAGGCTGCAGTATGTATATAAACCTGGGTAATGTGCTAAACCGCTGGAGAGGAGGGAGTTGTGCTATTGAGCCAGTATATGAGTAGTTAGGGAGGTAATGACACACTTTCCCTTGTGCTGTCTCCCCGGTGCAGGGGCCAGCTCTGGCAGACAGGCATAGAGGAATTTTCTGAAATTAACTGATCTAAATTTGCCGTATGAGACCATGTTCAAAATGACAACAGGAAAGTCTCATGGAGCCGAACGTTTTATTGGCAGTATTTCTGGCTTCCTTAATTTCAGAATGATTGGGACTGGATAAAAACAGACACAGGCAAATTGGTCCCCTGAATCTCTTATTTATGAAGTTTAATACAGTAAAAGACGAAGCAAGAGTCACTCGTTTAAGCTGCCTCAATCACATTCACCAAATGTCTGTATTTAACTACCACCAATTTGAATCATTTCAAGTGTGCACCTTCTTCACCTTTCCATCCAAAACCCTACCCTCCTGCTTCAGTGCTTCTAGGATTTGAATGAAGAAAAGTGGTGTTCTCTGTTATTTGGCAAAGTGGAGGTCTCCTTCAACTCAGGACAGGATGAAAACAGTGTCCCTGGCCTTGACTAGGTCACAAAGTGAAATTCATATAAAGATGGGAAAACATGACTTAGGATCTTCAGTGTTAATTTAGTGGGAAGGGATGGGGATTTAACTAACATGGGCTTGTATTTCCTGACTGCTTGGCAAAAGTGAATGTCTCAAAATGATTTTGTGCCCAGTGGCTGTCCTGTGCTTAGCAGTCTCATATCCTGGAATAAGGCATAAAGAAATGAAAAAGGAAGCAGCAGTGCTTGAGTAAAGAACATGACAGGATATGAAATGTGGGGTTTTTTTAAAGGAAGAAGAGTTTGAAGAAGATTCTAACATAAGGTCTGCAGTGGAGGGAATAGCATGTCTTTGATGAAAAAGTTGTTCTCCGCTTTTGCTGAAAGTTCTCTGCTCATTGCAAGAAAATAGCATAATTTTTAATCTACTCTAACAAGATGAAAATACAAATTGGTTTTGGTTTTTGGTTTTTTTTTTTTTTTTTCTTTAGCTGTGTGTGTTCTAACACCAGCAGTCACTTTCTGGGAGCAACAACCAAAACTCGAGAACATGCTGCACGTTCTTCAGCACCATCTACTGGCACTTACCCTATGCACCACTTGGGCATTGCATGGCCTACAGGCCTTGAGACACTGTTGGGAACAAAGAAAACAAGTGAAATCCTCTTAGACACTGTTCATACATAGTAACCATAAAGACTAGCCTGGCTGAATTGGTGCTTAAATAGATTGTCCTATAAGTAACAGAGTACAAATTGGTCAATTTAGAAGCTGTGCAATCTTGGTAATGGACATAAATGTACCCTAACACAAGCATAATGGAAGCCAGGAACAAAGAGACAGCTCAGAGCAAAACAAAACTCATGAGGTGGTGAAAACACAAGATGAGGTTATCTGGGCAGGGAAAACATCTACAGGAAATGTAAGAAGTTATTAACCTGGAAAAGAGCTTTTGGAGGTAGAGGCAGGACAGTATTCATTCCCTGAGATCTGTGCCTTAAGAAGGGCATTCCTGAACAGACTTGGACTGTTATTCTCAAATTTCATAATACTCCTGTTTAAATATGAAAATGATTAAGGAGTGACTGTGTTTTTTAAGAAGACTTTAGATAAACAAGCTCTGACCCCCTCTGACTGAGCTCTACGTACTCCAGTGGGACAGACCTGGTGCTGGGTTTATGAAGTCTCTACTGCCTTCAGAAACAGTGACACGAAAACAAAAACAAAACAAAATTTGGAGCACATCTTGTAGCCACCGTAAATCAGTGCAACTTCCTGACGTCAAAAGCACATAATGATTTGCTGAAGTGATGCCTGTTTGATGCCTTTTCTGCCAGTGGAGAAAACCCAAATTGAAGCACAGCCACTGAGTGCACCCTAAAATATATTCACTATGTTGAATGGTGTTCAGTGCCAGTTTTCAGTATTCATTTCTTTGACAAATAATGGTGTGCCAAAGGCATTCCAGATAGCCATGAATGAGCTGCTCCTGGTGGTTTTGAACATGAAAAAAGAACAGAGAAAAATGGTATAACAGAATGTGCTACTGACACATTGGGATAAATACTCATCAAGCCTGTTTAAGGTGTCTGTTTTTTTGTCTGTTTACTGGTCTTTCTTCAAAGATTCATAACAGTTCAGTGAGGCAATACAAAAAGAAAAGTGTATTTTCCTCAGCATGGAAGTTGACCTCAAAGTCAACTAGTCCGATAAAAATCCCTTGATTAAAGGCTTCTATACATAACCTTTTATTCACAACCATTTCCTCTTAAAACCATTCTAATTAACATTATACTTAATTGCAGCATCAGAAGAATGTTGATGAAATGAACATTTTGCAGTATCAGTTTGCAGCATCTATTTTGACAGTAACACCTTCTGAAAGAAGTTTCAAAGCTGTCAGCTTGGCCTCATGGAAACAAAATTTAGACAAAATCTCACTTAGCATCAGTGCTTTCTTATGCTATTTTTGCAAACACAAATGCCTCCAGTTGCTAAAGACAGGATAACTCAGTTACAAGCTGTAGCTAGGGATAGTTCCCCATGATAGCTACAGGTTTGAGTTTTGTAAATCTTTTTTGAAGATGTTATTTCCAAAGGAAATACAAGGACCTGAGTTGTCGTCCAAAGTTAATGACTCAAGCTCTGATAGAAATGGCCTTATGTGTGGCCAGCATCTTAATTTAGTAGTAGTCAATGGATGAAAAGACCATGGGTAAAGAAAGACTAGATGACAAGTGGGGTTAAAGAGGCAAAGGCTTGAAATTACGAATGCCAGTGATGTTCTTCAAAAAGGCAACTGATAAAGAATGGGCAAAGGCAGATTTAGAAAAAATAAAAATGGTAGAAAAATTTCTCTCAAAAGGTGTTTTGGAATTGATGCAGATCAAGCTGTTTACTATTTATACACTTACAAAAGACTAAAATAAAACATCACAGTATGCTTTTGGGGATATAAAAATCCAACAGGCTCCTCCATTGCAGTGCAATTTTACGATGTTTCCAAATTTAGTCATTTTAGCAACTATGAGCTTAGAAAGTTGTTACTGAACTGAAGATCAGAAGTTGGCAATGTGTTGTTCCAGATGGCTTTTAGACAGATCCAGGATGCCCAGATAGAGCTGAAGAGCATTTGGTGAACATATGGGCAAGTGAATTGCTTGTAGGTTTTGCAAGACGTTGATAGCATCACACTTCTGACAAAACACAAATCCCTTGTTCCCATTTGTAAGAAAATGAAGGCTTGACAAGTGTTTGTCTTAGATGAGAGAGCAGAATGTGAACCAAGAATTTCCTAGTAGCATCTATAGCTGAGGTCAAACAAATCCTACAATTTAGGGATAAAACCATAAACCAATGAAACCCTACAGCTGGGGTGCCAGAGTTGGAATTTGGCTGGAACTTGCAGATATGCAAGTCCCAGCCAAATATGAAAATCATATCTCCTTCTAAGGAGTGCAGCTCAGTGTCAGTGTTACAATGTGGTCTTCAAGTGCAATTCAAAATTCTGATTCAAAACTACCACGTCTTCCACCATTCAGGGGCAAGTCAAAAGCTGACATTAAAGTAAGGATTCATTCCTTGGTCTAAGAGTAATCAAAGACAGCTTTGGAAGACTCTGATAGTTAATATCTGAGCAGATGGCCTGCAGTAGTAACAGATTTTAGCTCCTATTCTGTTGCCATTCAGTGCTTTACACAGGGCACACACATATATTTTTTGCTGGTACTAGCATAATATGAGCAGAGTAGCAAAGCCCAGAATGAATTGAAGAAAGAGTAGAATGTGCCTCCCACATGCACACGTGAGGTACAGGATTTTTCCATGCATATCAACAATCTTGTCCAAGAGCTACAATGAAAGGAATGTAACTTCCTGTTAAGAAGGCCAAAAATTCATGGCAAGGAGTCTTAATAAATAATCCAGTGCCAAGACTCCTACCTTCAGTTTGTGTGGGGACATATATGCATGTGGAGGATGCATATGCAGAAGGAGAAAGACTCCTAGCCGGTCCTTGCCTCATGCTAGGGGCCAACCTCCTCAGCTGCAGTTCAGTAAGGCCTGTATGGAGGTGTTTGACCTCCTGCCCCAGCCTGTGCCCACAAGCACTTAGCTGTGGTCCACAGCCACTAGGGTTCAGGTGTCAGACCCCAGGTTCAGAGCCTGCTTCATGTATCCATTCAGAGGAACCCATGGGCTGCCAGTGGTGAACACACCCCAGCTCTAGTGAAAGCTACTTCCACTGCTGAAGTGGTCACTGAAAAGATGGATGGGGAACCTGAGAGAAGACTCTGCTGATGGGTAGGGTCCTACATCTCAGTAAGCAAACTGAATTATTACAGGAGTGAAGTAATCATGCTAGTAACTGTATTCTGTATCACTTCTACTGTTTTAAATATGAAATAGTGATGATTTTCCAGAGGAAACAAGAAGAACCAAGCATTCAATTGCCTTTTTTGCAGAAGCTCAACAAAGTCCAATTTCTTGGGTAATTCAGCAACACTGTCTTGCTCTCAGATACCTGAACACTGCTTAATTACAGCTGCAGTATTTTAGTGACAGATGCACTTTGTTGTAGGTAGACAGGATATAGCAGCAACTGGAACAGTTTTCTACTAAACAGCATTAATAAGACAGATACTATTGGGACAGACAGAAAAACACTGCCTTTGGGAAGAAAGTGAAGTTGGAATTTTGTCTTTTGAATGATCCTAAAGGACTAAGTCTGGACTTCTATTCTATACTCTTTACTAGCTGGAATTCAATACACTTGCATTCACTGAGGTTTTACTAGCAATTTTGTTGTTCAGTACAGCAATATTTCCTTCCTTTAGTCTGCAGATCTGCCCCTCAGTTTTCAACAGGCCCACATGCTCTCTTTCTCCCAGGTGAAGGAGCCCAAAGAAATGCCATCTGGGGCTCTGCAGGGAGTTGGGAGTCAATAAAAAGTTTACAAAATGCCTACTTCAATCAGTGGTGCTATCAAGTGTGATATTATGAAGCTGAAGAATATTCAATAGCATTGCCTATTTATGTTTTAATGAACAGATAATTTTACCCCTGAGGGCTGTTCACAGTCACAAAGAAAATTGAGTTTCTTACAGTCATTGCAACTGTGTTGCAATAACTTAGTCACAGTATACAATGATGGCAAATATCTCTCCTGTATATGGCATATACCATCGAACTATAAAGTGAGTTACTGAATGGAAGTTTTGTCTCACCTGCAATTGTTTTATCTATTTAGGAAAATATTTGGGGTAACAGATGAGAAGTCATTAAAAAGAATTACACACTTGTGGGAATTAAGAGTGTAGATTATTATAGTTGTATAAAAATTACATGCAGTAATAACAGCAGGGTACAGAAAACCAGTGCTCAGTACAATAATGCTTGTAACTCCTACAACAGGTATTTGAGCCTTTTTCAAACTGTTGATACCTTAGAGTTATAGCAGACCTACTAGTCTAAATAGTTTAAATGCTTAGGTGAAGCATTTAAACCTATGCTTAAAAACCACCAACTCAGCTGAAAGTTTTGCTTAAGCATAAAAGCGTGTTATCTAATGTACAGCTAGGGCACACAGACACTGCTGTATCATAGCAACTGGTATCACAGCAAAAGGTAATTCCAAAGAATTCTGAATTTAGAGGATGTTTTGTTTTGCTTTTATTTCTTAGCTACCTGTAAAGACTGGCTTTTTGCCTTGCTTTTGACTATGCTTCATTAACTATGTATAGGAGCTTTACTGACTATGCTTCATTAACTATGAATTGGAGCTTTAAGTCTCAAAGGGATGACAATCCAGCATTTACTAAGCACTAAAATAAAATTAAAGTATTATTCTAGAATAAACCAATCAAACTAGTATTGCATTGTCTGACAACATTACTGCAAAGTCCAAAAGCTCTAATTCAGAAAAGTGCTATCTGAATTGATAGAAACCAAAAAATTTCTTGTTAATTACATGGTTCTACTGAGCATTCTCAAGAACACATTTTTTAATTTTGTTATATTTCTAGAAAAATGGAAAAATGTGTGTAATAAAGGCAGCTACCCTGCTGGGATGGGTAAGTAAACACATTTTGTCAGACTAAGTTGCTTATCCTTCTTACTGTAGTAAGGTAATTACAATTCTTGCTAAGGGTGAAGAATGAAAGACTTTCAGAGCTATTCAGTAGATTTTAATAGCAAAGAGCATGTGAGTAAGTTTTAATGATGTTGGATGGATTACTTCAAAGAGTGGGCATACTGAGGTCATTTAATTAAAAACTTACAGAATACATGGATAGATTATGCTCTTTACTGGTTATTATCCAGAATATGCTCTTGACTGGTTATTAGCCAAGGAAACATGTAGATGGCCAGTCTGAAAACCAATGACAATGTCTTCTTGAAACAAACCAGTAACAAAAATGCTAATGGTTGAAAAATTTAGTCAGAAACTACTTTTTGCTGGAAAGAGGAGAGAATTATCAGTTAGTCCTTGGCTACTTCTGTGCATGTCATAGTTTTATCTGAGAAAACAACAACTTCTGAAATGGTCCACGTATCTCAAATTCAGACTGGAGAGCTAAAAGACAGTTAAAGGGCTGTCTTCCCTGAGATAGGAAACAAAGAAACCTGAGAAGCTGCAGTTTGGCTAGGAATATATCTGGTGAGATACTCTGGGAGAGGTTGGGAGGATTGGACATATACTGCAAATCAGAAGAGTACAGGCAAGACAGATGTATCTCTCACTCTATTAATTGGAGAAAGGAAGGAGACCAGTGCATATTAAAAATCAAGATGTTCTGTCTCTATTTTACCTAAAAGCAGTCTTCTGGCTACAGCTGACATCCTCTGCATCCTCAGCACATGCTCTGACTTTCTCTGTTTTCTTGCTAAATCTTTGCTTTTAAAAGGTGCTTTTGGACAGAGGCTCTTACAGGCAAAATCACAACAGTGTCTTCAAAAGGCTGTTCTGTGCTGCTTCCTGAGAAGCACAGTGGAGTTGGTATCCTGTGGAGCACCTGGTGAGAGCAGGGACAGGCTGAAGGCAACTGGGAAGGGGAGCATGGTGCAACACTGTAAAGACAGGGATTATGCAGTGCTGCACACAGCAGTAACTAGAGAAAATGGTTTTCTATTAAAGGAAAGGGCTGGGAGAATGAGATGCTATGGGAAGTTAATGCTTATGGCAAGATCTCTCCCCTGTTCAGAGGGTGGGAGTGGTTAGACTCACTGAAGGAGGTAAAGAGAAGTAGGGTGAGAAGAAATGGAGGGGTAGCCTAGAAGTGCAATATAGCAACTGATGATTTCAAGTACGCTTGTAAGATAGAAGATAGGAGTAATAGCATCTGCTTAAAAATGAATGCAGCTCCTCCTGCTGAGCAGGTCTGTAGCTGGATTAGAAAATTTTGTGTGCCACTGCCTCTCACTTGCATGGTAGTTGGGCAAAGAGTGAGGTGCTTGGCTGACCCTGGGATGATGCACAAGAATCTGGAAAAGTTATAAGTTGAGTTCCAGCAGATGGTGGCTTGGTGTCACACAAGGTCTTGGAAGAGATATAAACCATGGAACAATAAAACAAAAATATATCAGTGAAATGTTCATGAACAAACACATTGAACCAGATTATGATTACCCAGACAAGGGCTGGTACATCAATCAACATCTTGGCTTTCTGATGAGGAATGCTTGTTGAATGTGGGGTCTTTGGCGGCCTTCTTTGTGGGAGACAACAAAAATTGCCCAGAAGAAAATATGATGAAGTGCTATTTCCAAACAGCTCAGTGACTCCACAAAAGCCATTTGCGGCTCTGATTTCTCTCATATTATTTTACTGCATTTTTCTGTTTCAACAAAAATGTACGTTCTGTTTCTGCATGTGGTCAGCTGCAGACCTGTGCTGGAGAGGAGGAAAAGTTCACTTCAAGTTTGCATGTTGAAAAACTTCATCCAGTGTGAACTTACTTTCTCTTTAAACTAAATATATATTTGTGTACATTTTAAAAGTGCTGATTTTAACTGTTTTTCTTTCTGATCTGGGAACTCAAAGGGCAGTCATCTGAACAAATTTTTGCTCTTACTGAGCTATTATTACACCTTAGAAGGCTGAATGGTTCCAGTGTGTGAATTTGAAGGTAATCTGACAAGACATGTGGATCTAAGGTAGCAAAGTGTAGATAGAGACTCATATTCTTGCAGAAAAAAAAATGTTCAGAGCATAAGTTGACTTGAAATGCCAACTCAGCAACAAGGTGCCACAAAAATTTCTTTCCAAATATTGTGGTGTCTATCAATGCCAGAAAACCTCACAGAAGTTAAAGAATGTGATTGAGATGTTCTGAATTCTACTTCAGGCTCTGGTGATAACAGTTTCTGCTATGTCTATGCATGAAAGCAAAATTATTGTTGTTATACAGGTAGGTCTACCTTGTCAGTAAAATCCAATAGCATGGGTGACAATAATAATGAAGACTCAAAATTCCAACATATTAGCACATGCCAGCAACTATGCTAAAAACTCTCCAAGAATCCTGGCTATGTATTTTGCATTCTATCATGTCCTAAAGGTGAAGCCACTGATTGTTCTTGGCTGTCTTCTGCCCTTGGCTGCTGATGGTAGCCCATGTTCACCATCACAGCCTGGTGCTATGGCACTCCCTCATTTTGTTGCGATGCTAGTATCACAGTGAGAATATTTAGATATGTAAATGTAGACATCCAGAAGAGGGAAATAGATTTGCATTTCATTTTGCTGGTTCTCTGAACTGACTGACATACTCTGGAAAATGAATCATGGGTGCTCATTTTGGCGGCTGTGCTCTCCCTTCCTCTTTCCCTGTATCTCACTCTGTCCTCTGTAATTGCTGGGTGGCCGGTGATGTTGGTAAATGAAAGTATTTCAGATTGAGTACATAGAGATGAGGAGGTGTCATGCAAATGGCTTATTTAGAAATAAGAACTAGGTAGTTGTTCTAAAGTAACAGTTATGATTTATCATCTGTAAAATTCTCTCACCACATCTAATACAAGGAGTGTTTTGGAACACCTGCACTTTGCAGTTGGAAGCTCGTTTGAGCTGGAAAATTCTTCCTCCGGAGGCAATTTATTACCCATGTAATGGATGCTGTTCTGTTGAATGTGTACCATACTGAGGTTTGGCTACTAGTTTCAGTCTTTCAACACAAAGTGAAAATATGGAGCTTGTGGGTTTGGAAGAATCTCTCTTATTGATATGGAAAACCGAGAATTTAACTTGGAAATTCTTTAATTAACTCCTGATTCTGTTTATGCAGGGAGAAGGCTGGGAATTAAGTTCAAATGCATTCAGTAACAAACTCTCTTTTTCAGAGGCAGGTCTTGTTCCACCTTTTGATGGGACACAATTCCCTGAGCAAAAAGTCTTTCTTTCAATAGGCTGCTATAATGGTTTTACATATTTTAAACTTTTACAAAGTTATGTATATTACAAATGGGAGAAGTGAAGGTCTGAGAGGCAAAAAGGGGCCATTTTCCCTGTCTTGCTGACGTGTTTTTAAACTGTTGAGAACAATTAAGAACCCAACAACTCTGAAGAAAGGCACACTGAACTGGGGACCCTGAATATGATTAAACCACCTGATTTTTCTATGAATGAATTACTTATATTTCCACACTTTTGGAACACACTTCTCTGGAGTGTGTGGCTACCAATCTGACTGATATACAAGATTAGAGAAACTCTAAAACTAGAAATCTAATCACTTCCTCTTTATTTCCTAAATCATCTATCTGAAAAGGTATTTTTGTTTTATTTTGTATTTTAGCTTTAGTAAGGAAAGGAAGATAGGTATGACTGTGTTAATTTTGTCTATAGGATTGCTAAGGAATTATCATACTAGATTGCTGATATCCATCTGGTATCTGATGATTCAAAAATATATACAAGAAACTGTGAAAAGGCTAAACATGAAATACACTCCAGTGAAACAGTCATGGAGCTGTCACTAGCCTTTGAGTTTCAAATGTTTTAAAGTAATCAGAGTTTTATATACCTTGTTCTAGTTCACCTCAAAATGACAATGCCAATGATGTTTTTATTATGTGCTCCATGGTGGTTTCACCATTTAATTATAGCAGCCTAGTCCTGCTCATAGTTTTGTATAGGACTAGGGTATGCTTGTGAGTATTTTTCTTTTCCAATGTAATCTAATGTTTTCTTTGTTTTAACTGTGAACTAATAGGACTTGGTAAACAAAAACATGACTAAAAGTAAATCAGTTTGATACTTTCCTAGTGTGACTAGCTGTAGCTCAGGTAAGCTTTTGTCTTCAGGCCAAGCCCCTATAAGTCCTAAAGGAAGGAACAGATTTGTGTGATCATTCCTTAGCTCCCCCTTTGTACTTTCTTATTTGGATTAATGTCTTTGTAAATGTTCTAGGGAAGTGTCAGAGCTCCAAAGACAAAGAGCAGATACTTCTATTTTTGCTGTGAAGCTTAACCTTATATAATGGAGAATGACAGGCTTCTTGTGCAAGTGCAGCAGTACAAGTAAGCAAAGCGGAAGGAAATATCTCAGAAGCCTACACCAGGCCTTGCAGCAGATAAACTTATCCACGAAAGGCCTGGAGAACAATTTATAGGCTCTTGAAGGTAAGGTTTGAACTGGGCATTGGTGCATTGGTACATTTTATTGCTCTTGGGAAAAAAAGAATATTGATAGCACACAGTACTGATCAAATCCATTCCTAGAAGGTGGTTATTAAGGTCAATACTGAAAAACTATTCGCCCAGAGGGCAGGCATGTGGTGACATGAAAGTGGTTTATCAGAATTGCATTGTTCTGTAAACAAAGTTCTATATCTCAGATTTCACAATGGCTGCTTCAGATGCAGCCTTTCAACTGAAGTACAAACTCTAGTAGTACAGAAAAGACAAGTTGCACTTGAAGAACTGTTTATCAAACAAATACAAAATGTCACAGCTATAGGTTTGTTTTGCTTGCTTACTTTTTTTTTTTTTACTTTCTTTCCTTCTTTAATGCTGTATTTACAAAGTGAATTTCATGTTTATACGTAATATATGGATTATTCAGAGTCCTTTTCCAATGTTTATTATTAAAGGAACTGCAGAATTTACATCTTCTCCCAGCTGAGGTGACTGCCCCATTCCTGTCACTGAGGCTTTCTAATCACTGTCTTCCAAAACCTTCAGTCTGCAGATAACAGAAAGAGAGACAGACCATGATATAAACAGCAGAGTTCCCCCTTTCATACAAGCCTCCATCTGTTTCCTGATTTAGACAGGAGTAGGAGTGGGGAGAATTAGGTTTATCTGGATTTTTTTTCCTCCACCCTCCAGTTCTCATTTTAGTTTCTTTCATCAGCTGTGCAATTGAAAACACTCTTCCCAGACTTTCAGCACGAACAACAGGAGGTATGAGAATACTAATACATGATAATACAAATTAAATCTCTACCTTATCCATCTTTAAGTTGCTCTTTCCCTCCTGGCTGTGGGTTCAAAAGACATTTTCTTGCTGCATGTAGCTGCTGGCACAAAGTAGTTCCAAGGCCAGTTTGGGGCTGGGACCAAAGCCCTGCTCTGGGGACAGCAACAGGAGCCACCCCTCCAGGGGAACACCTCCTCATGCCTGAAGTGGACAGCAAGTGACTTCATTTTTCTCCACTCAACATTGTTTCCTGTGTTGCCATTTGACTCTGCTCTCCTGCTCCCCCAATCAGGGCTGCCTTTGTAGTCCTAATCCATTTTCCTGCTCTTCTGGATGTGAAGGTGGCATCACCCTGACTTCTACCACTAGCCTTGATGGGTGCAGAACATTCATACAGGCACCAGTAATTCCCCCATGGTTTAGACACCCAGTAAATCCTGTACATTTGGGATCAGTTTGGGATCACTATGAAAAATGGCTAAATGATTTATCCTAGGTCACCAAAGAAGCTTATGGGACAATGAAGTGGGGGCTTAGATGTGCAATTCCCAAATCCTAGGTTGCTTCCTTAACCTGCTTGGTGGTTTCCCCCTCTTCTGTGTTTACATTACTGCTGGGAAGGAAGCAGTGCTGGGGCTGCTCTTCTGCCTTACTCATGTGATGGGTGCTTCTTCCCTCCAACCCCACCATTGCCTCAAATACCCTCATACAGGGCAGAGTCTTACCTTAAGTGAACTTCTTGGCATTTAGTGAGTAAATTTCTCGGATCATCTTACAATACCCTTGTGCAGTGACATAAAAGTTGATACATATTTTTTTCTCTTATGAGCTTACCTCCAGGAAGATGAGAAACCACAAGTAACCTGAGCACTTTGAACGTAGGCTTTGCATGGAATTCCTATCCTCTCCCCCAGTAAATCCTTGAAAGCAAAGTTATTTTCAGATGTCCCTGAAATCATCAGAAGGCTTAGATCATTAATAATACCTTTATTGATGAGAAATGTTGATTGCCTGTTCATCAGTGAGGAAAGATTCGGTGGCACTATTTTTTGGCCAGGTCTTTCAGACATGTTTTTTTCCTTACCTTGAAACCTTCAGACTTCGCTCTGGCACACATGAATGAATTAACTGGCAGTGGCAGCTTTTTACCACTGCCAAGATTCTTCTTATCGTCCTCTGTAGATGAAAGGATGAGGAAACTACGGGTCAGCTTTGCATTTCTCACTGCAGGCAAATGTCCCCTTTATCACCAAGAAACAAACCAAAACTCAGTTAAGAATTAAGGCACAGACTTGCTGCATTCAAGCTCAGGTCAGAGCTCAGCAGGCAGTTGGCAGCTGGATCTAAACCTCATGACCACTTGAGGCAGACAGGCGGTATTTTAGCCCTGAACATACTAAGCTACTGTGACACTGGCATTTGTGCCTCTTTTTGGTGTCAGTGTTACCAAGATAGTAAATACAATTGTGAGTCTTAGGTCTTGAGCTGGATTTTAAATTCCACAGCTAAACACGACACTTGTAAAAGCTGCATCTTGGGGTATTGAACTAGTCTTCTTACTGTGGCTCAAAAGTTAGTATTTTCAACAGCTTCTGTGTATCAGGTCATTCAGAGCTATCTATACTCCTATGCACCTTTCAAAATTTGGGCCACAGTCTTATTTTGAGAAAGTAATGTTTGACCCACTGTAAAGTTAGTGGCATGCATAACATTTAACATAGACAAGAAGCTGGGCTGAAGACTTCTTAATACCTCAAATACTTCTATTTGCACCCAGTTGAGACAAAGTGAGGCCCCAATTCTACTCCTGCTCCTATGTCAGTTGGGTATTTACTTCCAATAGGATTGCTTTGGTCTGCAAGCTCTATTCAAAATAACTAAGGTTAGCAGAACCTAATCCGCTAATAGCAATGTATTAATAACATTTTAGATTTCAGAGTATGAACTTTCAAACAATTCATCTGTGATTAAGATCCATGCAGCACCAATATTTTCATCTTGTACATTATATATGAGAAGCATCTCCACACTTTTCTATGGATTCCCCTGTAAAATTACTGTCCTATTTCAACCTCACGGCTGAAAACATCTTTCTTCTTTCCTTTGTTCTTAATGCAAAGGATAACTCAGAAGAAGGAAAGATGGTAGCTGCTTTTAAAATACATAGCATTTGAAACTGGAAACTGGAAATAAACAACTTATATGGCAGCTCTGGCATTATAACACCTCACAAAGAGGTGACATAAGGTGACATTTATCTTTGAAAACAGATGAATTCTGAGGCAATAGCTGATGTCTGCAGGAAGAGCTGAATCCTTATTTAAATGGGAATTTCTGGGTGACAGACACTGTGCTGTTTCCAGAACATCAGCTTCCCCCAGTTCTGTACCTATCTTAGATATTTACAAGACAATCTACAGGCAAATGTAATGCAAAAAAGTGGCACTGTTTGATTGTGGTTTTTTTGTGTGTGGTGGCTATAAGAATTATTCTTTGCTATGTAATCTCTGCTAAATGTAGCAGAGATGGTTCTATGATTACTGAACTAGTGGGTTTCAAGAGATTCAAACTTGTTTACATTGAGAAGAAATGTTTCAGCAGAACAGACTTTTACCTGTTGTTTTAAAAACACTTCTCAGAGCAGCAGGAAAAGGGATGTGCTGCTCAGCACATCACAAAACATTATTTAATTCTTAATTTTCTTTACTACTTTTTACCTCTGAATCTACATGCAGCTTCAGTGGGTACAGACTTCAGACTTAATAACCAACATCCACTTTCTTGCTGCTGAAGAATCTGGCCCTACAGGCGCTCCATTACATTGAGCAGGAAAGGAAATAGCCTGAAAGGTGCCCCAGCATAAGGGAATGGGAGAGTAAGTGTAAATAAAGCAGAGGCTGGGAAGACCAACAAGAAATGTTTAACATTCCATGCTCTCCACAAAGGGCAGGTCAAGGAAAGGGAATGAGTGGTTGGGATGAAGCACATGCCACAGATATTTTTCAAGTACTGTTCAGCAGAGTATATCTGGTCACGTAAACATCCACAACAAACAGAACAGCCTTGTTCTTGAACATGGCAAACCTCCTGAGGTCCTTCTATGTACGCAGGAGATGGGGTCTTGCTACGCAGGGAAGCCACAGTTGCTGAATTCACAGTGGCATGTCTGAATTCATAGGCTCAAAAAATACTGAAAGCTGTGCCCGAGTGCCAGATGTTTCCAGATGTGACCAGTTAGGCTCTTGCTTGCTTATGTCCCAGTCAAACCAATATATCATCAAGCTACATGTGCACTGAATGACTCTGGGCAGGTAGGAGGTGGAAGAAGTGAACTTGTTAAAAGTCAAACTCAGGGTTTAGGGGAAAGCAACAGGTTTGATTCTATTTACAGATCAAGCCGCTCAGAGCTTTGAATTTGTGAGGCTGTAGCGATGTAAAGGTGGTATGAGATCAAAATTATGTTTGGTTTTGGTTTATATTGAAACAACCCATATAATATTTAATAGCAGTTGTCTATGTAGATACGGGTCTTCAGAAAGCTGCAAAACATTCAGCAGAGTCAAATGCTTCTATGAACTAAACCTTCCTCCCTCATGAATCAGTGAAAACCCCATTCCTAGAACTGCTGTGCATCTTTATAGAAGCAAAAGCATGTCACCAAAATAGCTACATTCAGTAGGGAGAAAATAAGCAGCACTCTGCAAACAGCAGTATGGAAAAGAGTACCGTTGACATCATGGATACCCATGAGGAAGACCTATGCCCACTTGCTTATCTGGAGACTATTTTGTTAACATTGTTTGCCCTGCTAGAATAGGACTACCGATGGCTCTTGAAGTGGCAGAAGTTCTCCCCAAGTGTCCCATTAGTTCATACCATGGTCTGGCTGCTGCAGATATTCAGCAGTGGCCAGCAAAGTTGCGTTGGGTTGCAAAACCTTTTTTTCTGGTGAAGGAGGGAGAGGTGACTACACTACAAACCTCAACTCTTAGGGATTGCAAAGGAACGGAAGAAATGGAAGAGCTTTTTTAATCCCACTTTGAAAGACTTGAGCATGTCCCAGTTTAGCACTAATAGCTGTCTAGAATATGATGTTTTTGGATGCTATACTTACAAATACTGACATAGTGCAGAAGAATGATGTAGTTCTACTACCTGAGACAGTCACAGTACACATTTTGCCTTTTTTTCTTATTTTTCTATTGGTTAATAGTATTACTAGCTATTTTGCCTCATGTGGTTTGAAACCCTTTACTGGGTAGTTTGTGTGGTGATCCAGAGAGAGGTAAGCTTCCCAGAGCTTGAGAGTTTTGCAGACATGTGGTTTTAAATTTTTTTTTTTTTTTTTTTTTTTTTTTTTAAGATGGCAGGGTTCAGAAATCTAGCTGGAGTTCATGAACCTATTCTTCCTGTAACTGAAACCCATGTTTTAGTCAGGGTTGATTCAATTTTTAAAATAAATGTTTTCCTAGTTACAGGGAAAGCCAGTGCTATGTATAAAGGGTAGAATAACACCCTTCCAAAATCCATGTGTCATGGGTGGGTGGCCTATTTACAGGATAGGCATGCACTCAAAATCTAGGTTAGAGTCAGATTTTTCCTCTCTCCCCATCTGTTCTCTCCTGCCTACTTCTCTGCCATAAGTTCTGTCATCTTTCTGCCTTCTCTATGATCTATTTGCATATCAATTACCATATTTTTAAGAAGTTTGTGGTCATTATTATCAGTGTCAGCAACACAGAGTTTTTTGTCCAGTTTTGACTTGCGTAGAGTTTACTTTTCCTTAATGCATGTTTGAACTTGGTTTACTGACGTAAACACAGTGATAAGGGGTTCTTACTGCTTGGGCATGTTATCTATCCAGCCTGAGTTACCAACAGCACCTACTCTCTTGTAATATCTGCAATACTAGACTTCCCTGCAGAGATGAAAATGGGGGCAGTAGGGACATGCCATACTAATGTCTGCAGCTTAAACCTTGCAGGAGGGGAAAGACAGAAGCATCTGTGTTACCAGTGTTCTCCAGTCTTTATGCCTGTGTCCCGCAGCCCTTTTTCCCAGTGGAGTATCACTGGTGTCCCATTGCTCTCCAGAGGAAAAGCTTCCTGAGGAAAGCAGGATTTTTCCCTTCCTGAACTGTGGTCATATACATTGCATGAAATTCCCATTCACACTGGGTAAAATTCCATGTATGGATCAAGGACAGCACAATCTTAAGTATGCAGTCATCTGCAGCCAAGAACGGATTTTCTTCCATGAAACCATAGAATTACCCTTTGCAATAGGGACATAAATCATTAAAAGCATGTTAGGACATCAGACAGGAAAATGTAAATAGCCATACATAACAGCATCTGTTCCTGATCAGGTTCCATTCTTTCATCTTTAGAAAGATGGCTATTAATTAGCAAGGTCAACACTAGACTGTTTCTTGGTAACAATGCTCTTCTGAACCACACAAATAATTGATAGTTGCTTGTAGTTTTGCTATGGTAAGCTTCTCTGCAAAGGATTCTTCAGATAAATGGGATAACAAAATTGCCTTAATATAAACAGTTTTGAAGTTAGGCCATGTCTGTAGTAGATAGAGGATTCATTTTATCGACAACCATGAGGACTGAATCCTTTGAAATCCTATGTGAAATGAGTTCTAATCATACTGACATTGCTGGTATTGCAGTTGAGACTGCAATCACTGCTTGCGAAGTGGGTATTTATCTGCTGTGCCATGTTCCATCTGCAACATAAAAGCCAACACATTAAAAGCTCCAAGACAGCTGCAACACTCCTGTTAAGCTGCATTTCAGTCATGAGCTACTGGCTGGATTGAAAAATTTTCATTGAACTCACTGGATAAACTGTAGACTCCCACTGATGACCATGTGATTGGAACCCACGATGGAATGTAGTATCAGACCCTGAGGCTGGTTCCAAAAACATAACAGGCAAATCCTAAAGCCTAGCACTAAACCATAAGGTAAGAGTAAAATCCCAGAGGCACAGCGAATGCTAGAGTTAGGTCTCACTGGTCTCTCCACTGTGCAGATTCTGATTCCACTTCTTTGGAATACAGCAGCAAACTGGAACAAGTTACAACTCTAATTTAATTGTAGGTCATAAAATTTACAGGCAATATCTTTCTCATCAATATGATAAAATCACACGCTGTTTTTTCAGTGAAAGTTGTAACAATCTCTATGGAGGGAGTCTACAGAAGGAATGGAGAATTACCTTTATTTCTTTCTCCTGCACAACATCCTGGTTTCTTCCTGCACAACATTCTAGTCTCTAAATTGGAAATACATGGATCTGATAACTGGACTACTTGTTGGGTAAGTTGGTTTGTTGCAGCCAAAGAGTTGCAGTCAATGTCTAGATGTCCAAGTGCAAGCCAGTGACAAGTGGCATTCCTCAGGGATCAGTACTGGGACTGATGCTCTTTAATGCCTTTGTTGGTGATATAGACAGTGGGATCAAGTTCACTCTCAGTAATTTTGCCAAAGATACCAAGCTGTGTGGTGTGCTAACATGCTGGAGGGAAGGGATGCCATCCAGAGGGACCTGGATAGGCTTGAGAGGTGGGCCCATGCCAACCTCATGAAGTTCAACAAGGCCAAGTGCAAGGTCCTGCACATGTGTTGGGGCAATCCCAAGCACAAATACAGGCTGGGTAAAGTATGGACAGAGAGTAGACCTGAGGAGAGACTTGTGGGTGCTGGTGTGGTGCAACAACAATGTGTGAGTGCATCCCAGAAGGCCAATCGTATCCTGGGATGCATCAAAAGAAGTGTGGCCAGCAGGTCAAGGGAGGTGATTCTCCCCCACTACTCCACTCTTGTGAAAACCCACCTAGAGTACTGTGTTCAGCTCTGGGGACTTCAGCAAAGAAAGACCTGCTTAAGCAGGTCCAGAGGAGGGCCACAAAGATGATCAGAGGGCTGGAATACCTCTCTTTACAGGCTGAGAGAGTAGGAGTTGTTGAGCCTAGAGAAGGGAAGGCTCCAGGGAGACCTTATTGTGGTCTTCCAGTATCTGAAGGGGCCTACAAGAGAGCTGCAGAGGGATGTTTTGCAAGGGCTTGTAGCGATAGGATGAGGAGTAATAGCTTCATGCTGGAAGAGGGTAGATTTAGATTAGAAATTAGGAAGAAGTTCTTCACTATTAAGGTGGTGAGACACTGGAACAGGTTGCCCAGGGAAGTTGTGGATGCTCCACCACGGGACATGTTCAAGATGAGGTTGGATGGGGCCTTGCACAATGTGGTCTAGTGGAAGGTGTCCCTGCCTGTTGCAGAGGGGTTGGAACTAGGTGATCTTTAAGGTCCCCTGTGACCCAGACTATTCTGTGATTCCATGATTCTTCTACTTTTCACATTGCAATAGGCATTAGAAGTTCAGAGTCTGTAATTACATCTCTCCCTGACACAAGACATGCAGAAGACTAGTCTATGTGCATTTGCACATGTGTTTGAGATAGGCCCAGTGTGGCCCAAAGTAATTAGGATTAAAATTGCTGTTTCACAGTTTTTAGGGACAAATGTTCAGAAAATCATGGACACACCATCTTGTCTAACTGCTAATGTTATTTGACACCGAAGTAGCTCATCCTCTTGAAAAGGATGGGTAGTCAAATACACAAACACTTCCTCCTACATCGATCCAGCAGACGCTTGGTGCAGTATAAGCCAATCTGGCTCTCTGGTGATGAAAATGTATGTAATAAATTGGGCTATTTATCATTGCCTCTCTGGCTGCTTTGACAGAAATAGAGTAGGGAAAATTTTGCTTCACATACAAAGCTTGCAGTGAGTGACAAATGGCTGACTAAGTGGTGAGAGAGGAGTCAAAGCAATATACCCGAGAGCTGCAAACATTTAAAAAATATGGGCATCTGCGGTCTAGGCTTATCTTACAACAACTGGGAAAAACCAAGTCACTATGTTCATGTGCCATTGCTTGCAAAACTGTTGGACTGTATGTAAGAGCATATGTAAAATAAAATCATCATTCATTCAATCCTTATGCAAAATGCTGCAATGAAACTGTGGCTATATCTGACTGGAAGAGTAGAAAAAATGTAAACCCAGCTGTCACTGGTGCATTGCTAAGGTCCTAGTGGTTGCACAGTTGAAAGTTATTGCATTAGATGTTGTGAAGAGAAAGATGTGGTACTTCTAAGAATGATCCTGTTCCTTGCCAAATATTGCATAATCATAAGATTACATCCAGTTTTAAGGATACAAACTGGCCTACAGATTTCAGCCAGTTTTCACCATCCAGCTTGTTCTCCAGGACAAGTCAGCATCAAGGCCAAAATGCTCATGTCTCTGTGGCCTCTTGCAGCACCAGGGAATCCTGACTCCATGTCCCCCACGTTACCACTGTCTCTTCCCTTTCATAGCCACACTTACATACACATTACTTCTGGGCACGACTCACTGTCCTTCCCCAGGAAGAACCCCCTATTGACCTGGGGCACACTGGATTGCAGAATGTTTGTTAACTGTGTCTCCATACTGAAACACTTGCGTAATGTGTTTGATATGGTAAAGAAATGAGGTACACAAATGCCTCAGCAACCTGAGCTGTATTTGTTCAAAGAACCTAACTGGAAACCAGTGAATAGTGGTAGGACTTTAATCTGATTTTTGCAATTCATAACTAGCACAAACAGATGAGCTTTAGGTGATAATTAGATAAAATGTCCAATCTGGATATTCATTTTTAATCTTTTGTGGATAATATTATTTTTTTGACCTTAAAAAGGGTTGAGATGTGTCCTTTTCCAAAGATGTTACTTTTCTCCTCACCCTTCACTATGTCTTTTATGTAGCCCCATATACCACTCCTTTAAGAGTTCAGAAACTAAGAAGCAAAACATGACCAGCTCAGGGTGCTTGTGGCACCCTATCTGCAACAATGCTCAGATGCATTACGAGTGGGAATCAAGAGGAAACTTCTAATAAACCCAAGTCTTTCTGTAAACTGTGTTCCCTTTGTGCTAGGGTAGAGGTGATGGGTTCCTTTATTCTTCTGCGGACCCAAGCCCTGAGTTTATAATAACAAACTTTGCAGGGATACAACATACAAATATTGTGTCTTCTTATACCTTCTCCATTCTTCCCTCCATCCATGACTTACAGACAGAGCATTGTTTGGCCCTCTACCGAGACTCTTAACTCTTCATCTCCAAAAGGCTTTATTTCTTCCTAGGGAAAAGGAGGCTAATAGGTAAAAATGTAGGGATATATTTGGAAGAGTGATCCCTGTGGTTCTTTCTGCTGGCTACAATTTTGCACACTACTACCAACTAGCCTACAGCAACAACTACCAACAAGGATTTCTCTGTGTCCCCTTCTGTCTGAACACAAAGTACTAAAACCAGATGCTATTTGTACAGATTTTTTTTAAGAAAAAGAGCATTCTATGGTGACTCAGGATATATTCCTGCTGTTGCTCAAGGAAAAATGGTATTTAGATATGTGGAGATTTGTCTGTGGTTAACTGCGGCTTGTTGGGGGCAGGGGCAGGGTATGCATGTATATGCAAAGACTCACAAGCACCACCCTGAACTATTTTAAGTCTTGGAGATCAAGCTAGTGATTTTCTACTGTCTAAGTTGTTAGCAAATGACTATTCAATGCCATCGTGGGACAAACTGAACTCGGTGACAAATAAAGAATGGAATAATAAACAGATTTTTATGTGTTTATTTTGAAGCATAAAACTTGCTACAAATTACATATTGTTAAAAAAAGGCATAAAAATTTATTGGAAAACAGAGGGTGGCAACACTTAGACAAAAATGCAAATGTGACTCTGGTGCATATATTTTTACCTGAGGGAAATCAATGCCTGTGAAAACACTCAAGACAAGAATGCCTATGAAAATGAAAACACTCAAGGAAAGAATTTATTACCCTACAATTATATTTTTTATTGTATTCTCGAACATCCAATCAAGTGACAGGAATGCAGTGCTCTGGATCTCAGTACCCTTCTTTCAGTGCTTCCCTATAAGCACTGCCAAGGAATTAGGACAGTATTTTACACCTCAAGTTAGAGACTTAGTTTTATGATTAGGCATCTAAAAAGCTGGCTTCATTATCTTAGCTAATAAACACATGAATGGAATGCTTTCAAAAAGTTAACTCAAGTTGCTTATTTCAGTGACTTTCAAGTACCAAACCTTGACAATGCTGTCTATAACCTTCCCACAACCTCAGTTACTTTAGTTGGAGGGATTGTAAAACTTCATTTGTTACATGACATCACATGTTAGAGTTGTTTTTTCATCACTGTAAAGCTCTGCATGCTGGAGTCAGGTTATTAATGAAGAAATATTTTTTTGGCACTTTACTGTGACGTTTGTCCATAATAGCAAACATTGGTTCCAAGCAATTAGCTTCTCCAAGCTCTCTTTTAAGTGTTTCCTTGAATGTTTGAATAGCAGAAGCCATCATGAAAGGGTAAGTCTGTTTTCCTTGGTATGGTCCTTCCTTGTCTCACCTGCTCTAAATTCTGTCTTTAGGGCATCTTCTTTACCTTTTGGACAGACATAATTCTTTCTCAATAATGCTCTAAGCTGCTAATAAGATTGTTTATACAGACTGTAAGTGGTTAGCAAGAAGGAAAGCTATTTCTACAGCCACCAAAAATTAAAATTATGGTTCTTGAAATTCCTTTACAACCTAAGCCTTCTGGTTATGAGGTCTCATTTGCTGCAATCAATTGTCAGGTTCATTGCTAAATCTTACATTGCTCTCTAGTTCCAATCTCCAGGCTACAAAATCCTCCAGTAATCCCTCCAGACCAGACAGGACTCTGCTTTCACAATGAATCCAGGAGAGAAGGAGGAGCAGCAGTGTAATACTGGAGGCAGCTCTCCAGGACTTTGCAGCAGTAGGAAGCAGCCTGTGGTAGTCAGGGCCAGAAGACCAGTAGCAAGCAGCTACTTGCCATTGGTTGCCAAAGAGCTCCCGATGGCAGGAGGCCACAGGTTGCTTGTCTGTGGCTCTGCACCCCATGGCGTAACTGTCTGTGGATGGTAGGCATAACCTTTATGTTGGGCCTGAAGAGATGCGTTTATTGTCCTATAATGCACTGTCCTGTTGGGGCTAGATGTGAAGGTCTAATCTTTATGTTTACATTAATTCTTAAGGCAACTATGCCCTGAATATTTATATGCAAGCTCTCTGTTAGGCCTAAAGAAGATGTTCAGTTCCTTCACCTGTGTGCATTTGGGGAATGCTGGTGTGGCTGGCTGATGTATGAAGAAACCAGGATAACTTGCTTCTATACTTCTGGCAAATTCATGGCAATTGCAGTCACAGAGTCAACAGTGGCATCCCACTGTGCTCAAGGCAGACAGGACTCTCTGCTGCTAGGGTCCTCTTCTATTTGGGGCAGTATCTGTATTGTCTTGATTTTTTTAAAGCTTCAGATGCTGTTGTCAAGCTGAAACCTGTGGATGTGAGCTCTTGTTAAAGAAGAAAATAGTAATTTAAAAACAAAAGTCTTAATGTGATAATGAGAAGCTTGTAAATGTAAACCCTGAATGTCCTCATGAGGAGGCAAACCCAACACTTCTTGTATTTTTAGATCTAGAATTTTTAATTCAGTTTTTGGTGGATGCCCAACAATGGGCTCAGTTTCACTCAGTTGTCTGGCTTTCCTTGCACATGTCCTGTCACTGGAGAGCAGTGTTCAACTTTGTTTCTCTTACGAGCCATGCTGGAGTGAAAGGGTTTGCTACTGTGAAACTTATGTTTACACTGGCTGCACTATGGCCCCTTTTTATTTTTTTAATTATTCTTTTTTCCCCTCCTTCTTGCCAAGTACTTAAGTTTCCACTGCCAGAAATAAGATGATGAGATGAATGAAGGCTTTTGGGGTGAATGAAAAGGTAAGATGATGACAAAGGGAGCAGAACTGGGAAGTGGGGGAGGAAGGGGGCGGAAATAGAGAGGAGGAAGCTGAGACATCAGAAGTGTAAGACTCAAATGCTTTGTATCACTGAACCTCCAGCGCTTCCAAGACAGAGGTCTCTCTAAGTTCTAAACAACTTTATTTTTGTCCGGTTATTATAAACCAATAAACAGGAAATATGTTATAGCAATAAACAAAGGACAGGAAAAAGGAAACACTACTAATCAAACAGGAACACAGCCTGGGAATGCAAAAAGGAAGAAACAAGTGTTACGCTTTGCCCCATTCTTGCTCAGGACTGGGAACGATAATGAGCATGACAAAGCACAGGACAAAAAAGAGACAGTTATGATAGGACAGAAATGAAGACCAACATCATCAAGAGACATTTTAGGGTCTTGTTTATTGCTAGGAAAGAGGATGGGAGCTCTTGGCCTTGTGCAAACTCTATCTGCTGTTCTACCTCTTACACGGGAGAGTTTTGCAAGCTTGTCTGTGTATGAAACTGCAACCACTCCACCTTAGATCCATCTCTTGTCTTTTGCATGCAAATGAAGCTATATTAGCATGAAAACATGTGCAATACTCATCAGTTACCAAAGCTAGGTTATGCTTGTGCTGGATGGAAAACAAAAAACATAAATTCTTTCAGCTTTATACACATGCATTATATACATATATTTATATTATATTATATTATATTATATTATTACATATATTTATATTATGTATTCCTTTGTACAGAAGCATCCTATTTCCAGCATTTCTATGTTTTATTTCAGGGCTAGGGAGTATCCTTTAATGTATCATTTTTTGGTATGTTTGTTCTGTGTTTTAGCCACAAACCCCTCTTTAGAAAACAGGCTGTTTCTGTAGACAAGCTTTAGTCAAAAATAAGTCCTAGTGTTGTTCTGAATGTTCTATGGGGCTCATCCTGAAAACAAAACTGCTTCCTTGAAAATATTGTATTACAGATTGTATTGGATTATGATTCACTTAATAATCCCATAGATTTATGTTGCACCTAAAACACAAAGGTGAATAATGGAAAATCATTTGGGTTTACTTTCTACCAATAGGATATTAATAAATAAAATGCTCAAATGAGAAAATGAGCTTCCAGTGGATTAAAGATACCAGCATTTGAAATACCTGATTCTTCTTCATTATTGACCTAGAAAATGAGCCAGACTGCACCATCAGCAAATTTGCAGATGGTATAATTCCAGGAGAGGTCACTGATACACCAGATGGTTTTGGTGCCATTCTAGAGGACCTTGACATGCTGGACAAATGAGCCAACAGGAAATTTATGAAGTTCAAAAAGATAAATGCAAGGTACTGTCCCTGAGAAGTAATAACTGCAAGCACCATTACATGCTGAATGCTGACCAGCTGGCAAGCAAGCCCTGGGGATCATGGTGGACTAGAATTTGGCCATAAGCCAGCAACATGGTGGTACACATTGAAAGGACAAGAGGCAAAGGGCACACACTGAAATACAAGAAGATCCATTTAAATATGAGTTTAAAAAAAAATTACTGTAAGGGTTATGAAACACTGGCACAGGTTTCCCAAAGATGCTGTGGAGTCTCCACCCTTGGCAATATTCAAAAGCCACCTAAACTATGTCCCAAGCAACCTATTTTAGCTGACTCTACTTTGAGCAAGAGGAGTTTGGACTTGATGATGGTGAGAAGTCCTTTCCAACATCAGCTATTCTGTGACTGTGTAAAATAAAAAAAAAGACCCAAAGAAGAATGACAGGCTGAAGATTAAATGATCAACAATTCACAGTAAAGTACAAGAAGGGGAACATTCTGCAGAGCAGCTCTGACTACCTCATTTCTAAGGTACCCAAAAAGCAAGGATATGCTGCCAAACAGTGCTTTGGTGGTGACTAGAGAGCTGACAGCAGGGAACAAGCATTTGAAGGACTACTCTGAGGTTTCCTTCACCAGACACTACAGATGGTTGAACCAGGGGGCAGTTGGTGAGGAAAATCATGGGTTCTGGAATGAGAGAAAGGAAGTGCAGGTGGAGAATCAGCAGGCTGCTTGGAGAGGGGTTACATGCTGGCACAGTTGCTGGTAGGGATGTGTCTGGCTCCTACTGTCTGCCTCACTCCTCTTAGTGTTCCTAAATGAGTACAGGGCTGTGTCCAGCCCAGATGGATGCTGAGTTTCAGCCTGAGGATAGGCATGGGTCTGGCACAAGGGCTTTCTCATCTCATTCAGCTCTGATCATCACCTGCTTCTCACTTTTCCTCCCAACTGGCTTTAGCTTATCATCCAATTACTACCAATCATGACAAAATGACTTAGATACTCCTCAGGCAGTACAGCAAGGATAGCATTGGAAAGTACTACCTAACATAAGGGTGGCAGAAGGATGGGCTGAATCAAATACATCTACCTTGTCCATTTGGATCCTTGTGCCAGAAAATTGCACTGGAGAGGTCTGGAGTAAAGAGACTAGACAGGGTTCACACACTCCACCTGCATGACCTTCCTATGTGGTAGCTTAAAAGAAAGGAGCGAGATATCGCTCCACCAGAGACCATGGTTTCTGCAGCTTCCAACCTAATTAGCAGTGTGAGCCTGTAGCTAAAAGCTATATTCGTCCATCAGCAGCAGTGTGTGTGCTTGCTTTGCTCATGGTCAGGATGGAGGATTCGCTTTGCTGCTCTGCCAGGAGCCTGACTGTCACTCTGTGAGCACATGTTCTAGACCAGCATTTTCCCTGCATCTTCTCTGCAAGTGCTCCAGCTTCAGTCAACAGATGTGCCTGTAATGGGCATTTGAATGTAACTTCAGGTGGTGAGTGTCTTCAGCACATTTCAGCTGTCAAATATATACCTTGTTCATTAGTTTCTCTCACCACTGCCCACTCTGACATCCTCTTCTGTATTCCCAATACAAATAAAAGCTGTTGGCAGAGCAGCATGTGTGGAGAAATAAGAGGTTCAGAGTGGACAGCCCTTCCTATATGACAGATTATTTCGTTATGCAAAGGGTCCAGTCAGACTGGGAAAATACAATGTAACTAAGCTGATTTAGCTTAATTTCTTTATTAAGAACCATAATTGCTTAATGACTTTCTCCTGCTAAAATGGCAGCAACAGGACAAGTCTCAAGTTTTGCCTATACAAAACAATACTGAGGTCATGAGCAGAAATACAGTGTGGTGAGCGGGACAGATCTAGCTAGTAAAGGGTTTGGACCATGTCTCTTATGAGGAAAGGCTGATGGATCTGGGGCCATTTAGCCTTGAGAAAAGAAGGC